>SJYW01038574.1:875489-888051 GCA_006410735.1 Raphicerus campestris
GCTAGTAAAGTAATGCTCAAAATTCTCCAAGCCAGGCTTCAGCAATATGTGAACCATGAACTTCCAGATGTTCAAGCTGGTTTTAGAAAAGGCAGAGGAACCAGAGATCAAATTGTCAATGTCTACTGGATCATGGAAAAAGCAAGAGAGTTCCAGAAAAACATCTATTTCTGCTTTATTGACTATGCCAAAGCCTTTGACTGTGTGGATCACTATAAACTGTGGAAAATTCTGAAAGAGATGGGAATACCAGACCACCTAACCTGCCTCTTGAGAAACCTATATGCAGGTCAGGGGGCAACAGTTAGAACTGGACATGGAACAACAGACTGGTTCCAAATAGGAAAAGGAGTACGTCAAGGCTGTATATTGTCACTCTGCTTATTTAACTTATATGCAGAGTACATCATGAGAAATGCTGGGCTGGAAGAAGCACAAGCTGGAATCAAGATTGCCGGGAGAAATATCAATCACCTCAGATACGCACATGACACCACCCTTATGGCAGAAAGTGAAGAGGAGATAAAAAGCCTTTTGATGAAAGTGAAAGAGGAGAGTGAAAAAGTTGGCTTAAGGCTCAACATTCAGAAAACGAAGACCATAGCATCTGGTCTCATCACTTCATGGGAAATAGATAGATGGGGAAACAGTGGAAACAGTGTTAGACTTTATTTTTGGGGGCTCCAAAATCACTGCAGATGGTGATTGCAGCCATGAAATTAAAAGATGCTTACTCCTTGGAAGGAAAGTTATGACCAACCTAGACAGCATATTAAAAAGCAGAGACTACTTTGCCAACAAAGGTCCGCCTAGTCAAGGCCATTGTTTTGCCAGTAGTCATGTATGGATGTGAGAGTTGGACTGTGAAGAAGGCTGAGCGCAGAAGAATTGATGCTTTTGAACTGTGTTGTTGGAGAAGACTCTTGAGAGTCCCTTGGACTGCAAGGAGATCCAACCAGTCCATCCTAAAGGAGATCAGTCCTGGGTGTTCATTGAAAGGACTGATCCTGAGGCTGAAACTCCAATACTTTGGCCACCTCATGTGAAGAGTTGACTCATTGGAAAGGACCCTGATGCTGGGAAGGGTTAGGGGCAGGAGGAGAAGGGGACGATAGAGCATGAGATGGCTGGATGGCATCACTGACTCGATGGACATGAGTTTGGTTAAACTCTGGGAGTTGGTGTTGGACAGGGAGACCTGGTGTGCTGCGGTTCATGGGGTCGCAAAGAGTCCAACACGATGAGCGACTGAACTGAATTGAAAACTAATATGGCTAAGTATTGCCAGACTTCTTACCATGAATGATACTTTGGGCTTGAGACACTGATCAGAACCCTTGGCGCCTCCATTCTTTAGGGTCCAGAAGAGGATCCTATCCCTGGCCACAACTACCCCATGAGCATCAATGCACAAGGGCCTCTCCAGCCCCATAGTTCTACCAACATCTTATTTTTCCAGCTTTCTGATCTCTTGTCAGTCTGGTTGATGCTCATTTGAATACACTGAATTTCTATGATTATTGTTGAGCATGAGTGTTTCTTCATGTGCTTGTTAGCCTTTCTGGTTTGCTTTTCTGAGAATTGAGAATTGCCTCTTCATATACTTGGCCTATTTCCCTACTGAAATTTCTCTCTTTTTCTTATCAATTTGCCTGAGATCTTTGTCCAGTCTTATTGGTTTAAGACTTTGCATACACTCTTCTTATGACCATTTTGGCATTTCATATTATTTTAGAAATTTATCCACTTATGGGTAAATTCAAATTTGTAAGTGTAGACTTGTTTTTTAAATATATATTTTAAGAAAATTATTTTTGGCTGCATTGGGTCTTTGTTGCAACCTGAGGGTTCTTCGTTTTGTGGCTTCTCTCTAGTTGTATTGCTTGGCCACTAGAGGGCATGGGCTCAGTAGCTCTGTGCCATGTGGGGTCTTAGTTCCCTAGCCAGAGATCAAACCTTTGGACCATTGGACCAGCGAACCATTGGACCATTCATCCAACCATTGGACCACCAGGGAAGTCCCAGATGTGTAGCTGTTAATGACAGTTTTATTATTTTTAAAACATATAGTGTCTTTCAGTTCCTATTTTTCATCCTGCATTTTATTTGCATCTTCTCTTTTTTTTTCCTTGAGTAGGTTTGCTGGAGGATTATCTTAATAATATTGTCAAAGAATGAATGTTAGTTTTTTGTAAATAGTTTTTTGTAATCAATTTCATTGATTTCTGGTCATCATTTTTAATTCCTTTCTGGGGAGGTTGCTTTGCTGTCCCTTGTATAACTTCTTGAGTTAATTCATAAACAGATTTTATAATTCTTATTGTTTCTTGATAAATGTACTTAAATTATAAATTTACTTCTAAATATTGATTTAGAAATCATTGTCCAATTAAAAAAACCTTATTTCAAAATGAGTATTAGCTCACAAGAAGTTGCAAAAATTGTGTATAGAACCCATAAAACCCTTCTTCTGGTTCCCCATAGGGACATTCTGTATGACTGTAGTCAATGAGCAGGAAATTAGTATTGGTACAGTACTCTTGGGCCTTCTCTGGTTGCTCAGTGGTAAACAATCCCGCCACAATGCAGGAGATGTGGGTTCGATCCCTGGGTTGGGAAGAGCCACTGGAGAAGGAAATGGCAACCTCCGGTATTCTTGCCCGAGAAATCCCATGGACTTTTCCCCCAGAGGAGCCTGGGAGGACTACAGTCCATCAGTTTAGTTCAGTTCAGCCAGTCACTCAGTCGTGTCGGACTCTTTGCAACCCTGTGGACTGCAGCACACCAGGCTTCCCTGTCCGTCTATAGTTCACAGAGTTGCAAAAGAATCTGACATGACTGAGTGACTAAACAATAACACTTTTAACTAAATTACAGACCTTATTCAGTTTTCATCAGATTTTATATGCACCTGTTTGTGTGTGTCTGTGTGTGACATGTAGCATGTTTGCTATTATTCAGTACTAAATACTTTCTCATTTCTTTTTTTAAGTCAGGGGTTACTTAGTAATACATCAGTTGACTTTCACACATTTGTTGTTCTGATCTCATTGTCTCTGGATGGAGAACAGCCTGTATAAATAGTGATCCTTTGAATAAGCCAGCTTTCTCTGCTCAGCACCATTTCCAATGGCAGAAACTAAGCGGGAGAGTGAGAGTCAGGATTTGAGAAGCTCATGGAGTGGGTTCAGGTTAGGCTGGAGGAAAGACCGTGGAGATGAAGACCTGTGTCCCTGAAGGTCTCAGGGAGCCTATATCACAGGAACTGATAGTCAACTTTCTGCTTCAGAAACAGTGATCTAGAGGCCAACAAGAACGGAGCTTGAGACCTAGATTGAAATTGGTTCCAGAATCCAGGACCCAAACACAGGACCATGGGACCCCAGCATCTCAGCCCCATGCAACTGCTCTGTCTCCTGGGGGCCATTTCCTCTCTGCCTTGTATGTCCTGTGGGGCTGGATGCTTCGGGGCCCTCTTGGCTGGGGAGGATGGGGGCCTGGATTCCTGCCACTGGGGGAGGGAAACCTGACTATCTGGGACAAGATCTGTGGAGGCTGAGCTCTTGATTGGCGGCTCAAGGGTTGAGAAGGCAATGTGAGGAGCAGTTGACCAGATAAAGATTCTCTCTTTAGGGGCTGAAGCTCTTCTGTGCTATGAAGCGACATCTTCACTCTTCAGAGCTGTAGGTCTCCATAGGTGGCAATGGTTTCTGTTGAGGAGCATGGTGTGTAAACTGAATGAGGGCTGTGAGGAGACGCTGGTGTTCATCGAGGCAGGTGGGCGGAGGTGACTTTGCTACATTGTTTTGGCTTGTTCTTCTGACCCAGTACTTCCCTTCCCAGCACCCAGGGACTCTGGACTTCAGTTCCAGATATTTATCCTGGTCGTATCTTTGGGAACAACTTCCAGACACCAGCAGGAGAGGGGCAGGACTCAGCTGGTTGTGCTGTGGGCTGGATAACAGGGCAGAATGGAGGTGGGAGAGAAGACAAGTTTGGGAAACACGGGAGAGAGGAGAAGAGGGGCTCCTCCTGTGGATAGAGGGGGTGAGGAGAGGCAGATAAAACCTGGGAGATCTGAGCAGCGAGTGGACAGTAGGGGAGATGCAAGGCTGGTGGTGAGGCAGAGTGAGCAGCAAGGGCAGGGTGGGGTGGAGTGGGGTGGAGGTGGGAGGTTGGACTGGGTGTGGCCAACGACACTGATCAGAGCTCTCCAATCTTCTGCTCCACAGGGACCAGAAAGGGAATCCTGGGTTTTAAAGGCTGCAGCCCAGCCTCATCTTACCCCCCGCAAGTCTCCTACCTGGTTCCGCCACCTGGATTGTCCATCGCCTCCTATAGCCGGGTCTGCCGGACCTATCTCTGCAATAACCTCACCAACATGGATGCTATATTGCACCTCAAGGCCAGGACTCCCAAGACTTTAACATCTTCTTCCCACAGTTGCCCAACTTGTGTGGGCGAGCACTCTAAGAGCTGCCTCCCAAATTTTGTCTCCAGTGAGTCTTGCCCCAGAGACGCTACTAAGTGTTACAGTTCCACGGTGAAATTCCAGGCAGGTGAGAGGACACAGACTTTCTCAGATGCCTGCTCCATGCCTGCTGCCTCTCCATCCCTGAGGGAGGCGGGTGGGGCTTGGAGAGGTGCTGGGGGTCGTGGCACAGAACTCCAAGGGGAACAGGGGAAGGTGCCTGATGCCGGGTCTTTGAGGGGCGAGCAGGTGTCCTGGCTGGTGAGGTGTGTCTGGAAGGAGGGGGCAGGGCGCTTGCTTTCTGAAAGTGTCCCTGACTGCCCCCTCTCTTCCTTGCAGGGTTTCTCAATACTACCTTCCTCTTCATGGGCTGTGCTCGTGAACATACCAGTGTTTTAGCCCATTTTCACCATATTGGGAGCATCAGAGTGACTGAGGTCATCAACATCGTAGAGAAGGCCCTGCTTACTGATGCAGGGACCCTTTGTCGGAGTCCTTCTTGGGGCATCCTCTTAGGCCTCCTGTTTGCCTTCAAGGGCTGAGGATCTAGCTGGACCAGACCAATACCCCTCCCTTTTCACAGAGCCAAATAAAGTTACAGCATTTCATTTCTGCCTTGTCTTGTGGGCCATGAGGGTTGTGGGGTTGTGAAAGAGCTGAAGAGGGGTGGCAGGCAGAGGGGAGGGACAGGCAATGTGCAGTGCTTGCTGTGAAGTGAGCAGGGTGCTCCGGGAGGAGGATCACTGGCAAAGTGACAGAATCATGGCCAGCGTGCTGGAGGAACACAAACGCTCCCCTTTTCCTCCTGGGAGCATTAGTTCTAGCTTGGGTTTAGCCATTGACTTTGAGATCCTGGCCAAATCTCCTCCATTTTCTGGGCCTCCATTTCCTCCTCTTTAAAATTAAGGCTTTGGACCTCCCTGGCCATCCACAGTGTGAGACACTGTGTTCACAATGCAGAGGCCTGGCTTTGATTCCTGGTTGGGGAACTGGATCCCACATGTTGCAACTGAGTTCACGTGTTGCTCCTGAAGATCCCACAAGCTGCAATGAAAACTGAGGATCTTGTGTACTGCAACTAAACCCAGTGCAGCTGGATCAGTACTTAAAACGAAGACCTTGCAGGGAAGCCATAGGGATTATGGATTCAATTTGAGTGAAGTTTAAAACCACATATTTAATCATAAAGGGCCTTGGACTTAAGATGGCCAAGGACTTCCTGGTGGTCCAGTGGCTAAGACCCTATGCTCCCAAAGCAGGGCCTGGGTTTAACCCTTTGTCAGGGAACTAGATCCCACAGGCCACAACTAAGGCCTGATGCAGTCAAATAAATATTTTTTAAAAAGGAAATATAATTTTTAAAAAAGGGACTTCCCTGGTCCAGTGGTTAAGAATCCACCTAGCAATGCAGGGGACATGGGTTCAATCCCTGGTGGGGTAACTAAGATTGCCACAGGCCAGGAAGCAACTAAGCCCACATGCCACAACTATTGCCCACAAGCTCCAGAGCTTGTGTGCCACAACTAAGACTGGAGGGGTGCGTGCTGCTAAGTTGCTTCAGTTGTGTCCAACTCTGGACACATGGACTGTAGCCTGCCAGGCTCGCTGTCCATGGGATTCTCCAGGCAAGGACACTGGAGTGGATTGCCGTTTCCTTCTCCAGGGGATCTTTCTGATCCAAGAGTAGAACACACGTCTTCTGCACTGGCAGCTGATAGATTCTTTACCACTGAGCCATAGGTGAAGCCACTCAGTGGCCCTTTACCGCTGAGCCATCACTGATGCAATGGACATGAACTTGGGCAAACTTTGGGAGATGGTAAGGGGCAGAGAGGCCTGGCATGCAGCAGTCCATGAGGTTGCAAAGAGTCAGACATGACTGGGGGCTGAACAACAACACCAGGGAANGGCCAACGACACTGATCAGAGCTCTCCAATCTTCTGCTCCACAGGGACCAGAAAGGGAATCCTGGGTTTTAAAGGCTGCAGCCCAGCCTCATCTTACCCCCCGCAAGTCTCCTACCTGGTTCCGCCACCTGGATTGTCCATCGCCTCCTATAGCCGGGTCTGCCGGACCTATCTCTGCAATAACCTCACCAACATGGATGCTATATTGCACCTCAAGGCCAGGACTCCCAAGACTTTAACATCTTCTTCCCACAGTTGCCCAACTTGTGTGGGCGAGCACTCTAAGAGCTGCCTCCCAAATTTTGTCTCCAGTGAGTCTTGCCCCAGAGACGCTACTAAGTGTTACAGTTCCACGGTGAAATTCCAGGCAGGTGAGAGGACACAGACTTTCTCAGATGCCTGCTCCATGCCTGCTGCCTCTCCATCCCTGAGGGAGGCGGGTGGGGCTTGGAGAGGTGCTGGGGGTCGTGGCACAGAACTCCAAGGGGAACAGGGGAAGGTGCCTGATGCCGGGTCTTTGAGGGGCGAGCAGGTGTCCTGGCTGGTGAGGTGTGTCTGGAAGGAGGGGGCAGGGCGCTTGCTTTCTGAAAGTGTCCCTGACTGCCCCCTCTCTTCCTTGCAGGGTTTCTCAATACTACCTTCCTCTTCATGGGCTGTGCTCGTGAACATACCAGTGTTTTAGCCCATTTTCACCATATTGGGAGCATCAGAGTGACTGAGGTCATCAACATCGTAGAGAAGGCCCTGCTTACTGATGCAGGGACCCTTTGTCGGAGTCCTTCTTGGGGCATCCTCTTAGGCCTCCTGTTTGCCTTCAAGGGCTGAGGATCTAGCTGGACCAGACCAATACCCCTCCCTTTTCACAGAGCCAAATAAAGTTACAGCATTTCATTTCTGCCTTGTCTTGTGGGCCATGAGGGTTGTGGGGTTGTGAAAGAGCTGAAGAGGGGTGGCAGGCAGAGGGGAGGGACAGGCAATGTGCAGTGCTTGCTGTGAAGTGAGCAGGGTGCTCCGGGAGGAGGATCACTGGCAAAGTGACAGAATCATGGCCAGCGTGCTGGAGGAACACAAACGCTCCCCTTTTCCTCCTGGGAGCATTAGTTCTAGCTTGGGTTTAGCCATTGACTTTGAGATCCTGGCCAAATCTCCTCCATTTTCTGGGCCTCCATTTCCTCCTCTTTAAAATTAAGGCTTTGGACCTCCCTGGCCATCCACAGTGTGAGACACTGTGTTCACAATGCAGAGGCCTGGCTTTGATTCCTGGTTGGGGAACTGGATCCCACATGTTGCAACTGAGTTCACGTGTTGCTCCTGAAGATCCCACAAGCTGCAATGAAAACTGAGNATGGCTGAGACACTGTGTTCACAATGCAGAGGCCTGGCTTTGATTCCTGGTTGGGGAACTGGATCCCACATGTCGCAACTGAGTTCACGTGTTGCTCCTGAAGATCCCACAAGCTGCAATGAAAACTGAGGATCTTGTGTACTGCAACTAAACCCAGTGCAGCTGGATCAGTACTTAAAACGAAGACCTTGCAGGGAAGCCATAGGGATTATGGATTCAATTTGAGTGAAGTTTAAAACCACATATTTAATCATAAAGGGCCTTGGACTTAAGATGGCCAAGGACTTCCTGGTGGTCCAGTGGCTAAGACCCTATGCTCCCAAAGCAGGGCCTGGGTTTAACCCTTTGTCAGGGAACTAGATCCCACAGGCCACAACTAAGGCCTGATGCAGTCAAATAAATATTTTTTAAAAAGGAAATATAATTTTTAAAAAAGGGACTTCCCTGGTCCAGTGGTTAAGAATCCACCTAGCAATGCAGGGGACATGGGTTCAATCCCTGGTGGGGTAACTAAGATTGCCACAGGCCAGGAAGCAACTAAGCCCACATGCCACAACTATTGCCCACAAGCTCCAGAGCTTGTGTGCCACAACTAAGACTGGAGGGGTGCGTGCTGCTAAGTTGCTTCAGTTGTGTCCAACTCTGGACACATGGACTGTAGCCTGCCAGGCTCGCTGTCCATGGGATTCTCCAGGCAAGGACACTGGAGTGGATTGCCGTTTCCTTCTCCAGGGGATCTTTCTGATCCAAGAGTAGAACACACGTCTTCTGCACTGGCAGCTGATAGATTCTTTACCACTGAGCCATAGGTGAAGCCACTCAGTTGCCCTTTACCGCTGAGCCATCACTGATGCAATGGACATGAACTTGGGCAAACTTTGGGAGATGGTGAGGGGCAGAGAGGCCTGGCATGCAGCAGTCCATGAGGTCGCAAAGAGTCAGACATGACTGGGCAGCTGAACAACAACACCAGGGAAGACCTGAGGCAGCCAAATAAATATATATTTAAATATTAAAAAGAGATAGACATAGCATGNTCCAAGAGTAGAACACACGTCTTCTGCACTGGCAGCTGATAGATTCTTTACCACTGAGCCATAGGTGAAGCCACTCAGTGGCCCTTTACCGCTGAGCCATCACTGATGCAATGGACATGAACTTGGGCAAACTTTGGGAGATGGTAAGGGGCAGAGAGGCCTGGCATGCAGCAGTCCATGAGGTTGCAAAGAGTCAGACATGACTGGGGGCTGAACAACAACACCAGGGAAGACCTGAGGCAGCCAAATAAATATATATTTAAATATTAAAAAGAGATAGACATAGCATGGATATCAATTTATTATAAAGAGAATTTTAAGAGTTTCATTTTTCTGATATTAAAAGTGACTTAATAAAGACTTATTTCCATTAATGACAGTAAAATGAAGTCTTTATGAATTCAAACTGCAGCTTTCAGGGTGATTTTTAAATGCAATCTATTTGGTATGTGTCAGATATTGTGTTAGTGTCTGCTAGGGTTTCTTTTTTCTTTTGATGCAAAAAATTTATTAAAATGGACTTGTATACAAAGGGTGTGTGGGACATGGGTGAGATATGTTTTGAGCCAGCTAAACTCATGCTGCAAGGTCACTTTTTTTCCAGTTTTAGTGAGATGTAATTGACAAAATTGCAATATATTTAAAGTGTACAACATGAAGATTTGATATACATATATATCGTAAAAAGACTCCTACCATTGTATTAACTAACACATTTATTTACCACCTTACACATATGTACCTTTTTTTCTTTTTCTGGTGAGAGCACAAGTTCTACTCTTGTGTGCATACATACATGCTAAGTTGCTTCAGTCATGTCCGAGTCTTTGCGATTCTATGGACCATAGCCTGCCAGGTTCCTCTGTCTATGGGATTCTCTAGGCAAGAATACTGGAGTGGGTTGCCATGCCCTTCTCCAGGGAACTTCCTGAGCCAGGGATCGAACCTGCATCTCCTACGGTGTCTCCTGCATTCACAGGTGTGTTCTTTACCTCTAGTGCCACCATTTTTATCCATTTATCTTTGATGGACATTTAGCTTGTTTCCATGTCCTGGCTATTGTAAATAGTGCTGGTATGAACATAGGGGTACATGTATCTTTTTGAATTAGAGTTTTATTTGAGGCTAGGGTTTTAAATACAGGATCTCATTCAACTCTCACAAGAGCTCAGTGAGATTGGTTTTATCCCCATTTTGCAAAGAAGAAACTGGCTCTGGAAGGTTAAATGACCTGTCCAGCATAGAATCCCTCTTGCCTCCTGGGAAGATCTCTGTCCCTGCTGAGGGGATTTTGTTGAGACATTTGGAGATCTGGGAAGACTTCCTCTGCCAACTAGTTGCTTTTTTGTGTGTGCAAGCTGGCAGATAGGAGGAAAGAGTGCTGGGGGTGGCTAGTTCTCACCTAAGGTTCAAGTTGTAGGCTCCTAGGAGAGGACCATGTAACTCCCCTTTCTGGCCATAAGGGGGCGGCAGATACACCAGACCCTGAAACGTCGGGCCTTCGAAATACGGTTTTGTAGATGAGGAAGGGGTGTCCGAGGAAGCTGAATGATAGAGAGTCCGTCTGCAATGCTGGAGACACAGGAGATGCAGACTCGATTCCTGAGTCAGATAGATCCCCTGGAGGAGGAAATGGCAACCTGCTCCAGTATTCTTGCCTGGAAAATTCCATAGACAGAGGAGCCTGGAAGGGCTGCCGTCCATGGGGTCGCAAGCGTGACTGAGCACAGGTAAGGAATAGTGATGGGAGACTCTGTGCTAGGCTATTTACCTGTGGAATCTCAGCTTAACTCTCTGCACTCTCTTATGAGGTGCGGAGGTAGACACTTAGGGTACTTTTACTTACTTTTACTGTTCAGTTCAATGGCTCAGTCGTATCTGACTCTTTGCAACCCCATAGACGGCAGCACTCCAGGCTTCCCTGTCCATCACCAATTCCCTGAGCTTGCTCAGACTCATGTCCATCGAGTCAGTGATGCCATCCAACCATCTCATCCTCTGTCGTCCCCTTCTCCTCCTGCCTTCAATCTTTCCCAGCATCAGGGTCTTTTCAAATGAGTCAGTTGTTTTACATCAGGTGGCCAATGTATTGGAGTTTCAGCTTCAGTATCAGTCCTTCCAATGAATATTCAGGACTGATCTCCTTTAGGAGTGACTGGTTGGATCTCCTTGCAGTCCAAGGGACTCTCAAGAGTCTTCTCCAACACCGTAGTTCAAAAGCATCAGTTCTTCGGCTCTCAGCTTTCTTTATAGTCCAACTCTCACATTCATACGTGACTGCTGGAAAAACCACAGCTTTGGCTAGACGGACCTTTGCTGGCAAAGTAACGTCTCTGCTTTTTAACATGCTGTCTAGGTTGGACACTTGCTCTCTGAGGAGCAAGTGTCTTTTAATTTTCTGGCTGCAGTCACCATCTGAAGTGATTTTGGAGCCCCCCAAAATAGAGTCTGTCACTGTTTCCATTGTTTCCCCATCTATTTGCCATGAAGTGATGGGACCAGATGCCATGGTCTTAGTTTTCTGAATGTTTGAGTTTTAAGTCAACTTTTTCACTGTCCTCTTTCACTTTCACTGAGAGGCTTTTTAGTTCTTTGCTTTCTGCCATAAGGGTAGTGTCATCTGTGTATATGAGGTTACTGATATTTCTCCTGGCAGTCTTGATTCCAGCTTGTGCTTCATCCATCTCAGCATTTCACATGATATACTCTGCATATAAGTTAAATAAGCAGGGTGACAATATGCAATCTTGACATACTCCTTTCCTGATTTG
This sequence comes from Raphicerus campestris, assembly GCA_006410735.1. Lineage (NCBI taxonomy): Eukaryota > Metazoa > Chordata > Mammalia > Artiodactyla > Bovidae > Raphicerus > Raphicerus campestris. The sequence goes on from SJYW01038574.1 coordinate 887,022, forward strand.
GAACCAGTCTGTTGTTCCATGTCCGGTTCTAAATACTGCTTCTTGACCTGCATACAGATTTCTCAGAAGGGAGGTCAGGTGGTCTGGTATTCCCATCTCTTTAAGAGTTTTCCAGTTTATGACCCACACAGTCAAAGACGTTGGCATTAAGAATTTTCTGTGCCTTACCTCATTCATTCTTAGTACAATACTATGAAGAAGATATTGTCACTTCTGTCATTTCTTCCACTTTCCATTTTGCAGTGGAAGAAATAGGTTTAACTACCTGAGGCCTCAAATCCTACCTCTGTTAATGACTTGGAGAAGTGAGATCTGAAGTGCCTGCCATTGACCTCAGAAGTTGGACTGTATGAATGAGTTTTGGAAGGGTGGTTGGGGAGCCAAAGGAGGTCATGGGAAGTGAGTCAGGTCTGAATGGAGACCAGAGAGAGCCTGTGGCAAGAGGCTGCGAGGTGAAATTTATCACTGGGCTTCTCCAGTCTGTACTTCTGACCAGCTGAGCTAGTAGATCATTTTAGAGGGCTGAGCCAGGGCGTGGGTGGGCCAAGGCATACGTGTGTATATTCCCTCTCTCTTTTTAAAAATGATTTTATTTACTTTTGGCTGTGCTGGGTCTTTGTTGCTGCCCAGGATTTTCTCTAGTTGTGGTGAGCAGGGGCTACTCTCTTGTTGCAGAGCATGGGCTCTAGGGTTTGCAGGCTTCCGTTGTTGCAGCAAGCAGGTTCTGCAGTTGCAGCTCCTGGGCTCTAGAACAGAGGCTCAGTAGTTGTGGCTCACGGGCTTAGTTGCTCTGTGGCATGTGAGATCTTCCTGGACCAGGGACTGAACCTATGTCTCCTGCACTGGCAGGCAGATTCTTTACCACTGAGCCACCAGGGAAGCCCCCATAGATTCTCTTATTTCATTAGGCCAAATGGCTTGAGAACATCAATAACCTTCAAAGGGGACTGGTGAGTCAAAAGCATGGTATCTTTAGGTGGATGGGAGGCGCCAATCACGATGTGAGAGGTGGGACATATTTACCATGCAC
>SJYW01038574.1:895094-913945 GCA_006410735.1 Raphicerus campestris
TGTCTGACGCTCTGTGACCCCATGGGCTGTAGCCCGCCAGGCTCCTCTGCCCATGGGATTTCCCAGGCAAGAATCCTGGAGGGAGTGGCCATTTCCTTCTCCAGGGGATCTTCCCGACCCAGGGATTAAACCCACATCTTCTGCATAGCAGGCAGATGCTTTACCACTGAGCCATCAGGAAACCCTGGACAACAGCAGTGGGGAGTGTCTAATTTACTGATGCAGAAGGTGTTGGGAAGCCACCCCAGGTCAGCATCTGGTGAAGGAGGGGCCGATGGATGAGAGGGAATGTCCTTGGGGGAAGTGGGGAGGCTGTGGAGAGCCAGGCCCAGAATCCAAGGGTAGGGTGTCTTTCTTCCTGGCTTTGGCGTCAGCCTGGGGGACAGGATTAGCATCGGGCATTGCCATTGTACCTTCTAGTCATCTTGAGAAAAACAAAGCACCCCAGAATGGTCACCAGTGCCAACCTAACCAGAACTCCAATCATGATGATGATAATGATCTCCCTATTGAGGGCTGGGCTGTTTTCTTGGCCTGAAAGGAGAAGATAAAGGGGGAGATGAATGCCTGAGTTCACCTGACCAGGAAAACCACAAGAGGTCTTACAGGGGAAAGGGCCTGGTCAGGGAGGAAGGGGACGATTTGAAGTCTGTATTTGGTCATCACAGTATCTTCCCAACCCTCCTGCTGCAAGTGGGTTAAAGTCGAGCATCTCTCGATTTTAATCACATTTGAAACCTCAGACTTTCTCTAACTCGACATTCTCTCACTGTAGGCAGCTCCGTGTCCCATTCGTTTTCCTGTTAAGGACTCTTTCCTCTTACATTATGCTCCCCACCACCTCGCCCTTGTTTTCCATTCCCATCCCTATTGTCAGTCTTAGAGGGAAGGTCTGCTCAGCTCTTGCTCAGTAATAATAATATTAGCTGACTGTTTCCGGTTCATTCTCTGTGGCTGACACTGTGGGAAAATCCTTTATGTCCATCTGTTCTGATCCTTCCCTCCCCGTGACGGAGAGGGTGTCATCCTTGCTAGGTGAACATACATCTGAGACCCATGGTGCTTAAATAAATCAACAGAGTTCACAGAACTTCCCTGCTGGCTCAGAGAGTAAAGAATCTGCCTGCAATTCAGGAGACCTGGCTTTGATCCCTGGGTTGGGAAAGATCCCCTGGAGAAGGGAATGACAATTCATTTCAGTATTCTTGCCTGGAAAATTCCATGGGCAGAGGAGGCTGGTGGGCTATAGTCCATGGGGCTGCAAAGAGTCAGACACAGCTGAGCGACCAAGTACATAGCATATCTCATCTAGTAAGAGACTAATATTCATTTCTTCAGTTCAACAGCAACAAAAGGCACTTGGCCCTGGGGACCCTTCTTTGCTTCCTATCTCCCCCTACATGAGGCTGTCAAGAGCTCAGAGAATCCCCTCCCCACATTCCAGGCTGGACTCAAGGTCTGCCAGGAGAAATCAGGCAGTAGGAGGAAGAAGGGTCTGCTGAGATGTAGTGGGAGGGTTCAGGGGCTGATTCGGAATTTGCTTGTAACTTCTGGGAAGTTGGGAGGTAACTTCTTTCAGATTTTTTTCTGAAAACCTACAGGCTCTACCACAAAGCTTGGTACTGATGGGCCACGGGCCACTTACCAGAGACTGTCATAGCTTTGACTGTGGTTTTACTGGGACCAGTGATGAAGTTATGGACAAGGCAGTTACAGGATCTACTCTTATCTGCAGTGATGTCGGGGATAAAGAGCTCCTGTACGGATTGTGGGGGCCTCCTGGTGATAAGCCAGGGACACGATGTGGCTGGGGTTAGAGGCTGTGAGGTGGGAGAGGTTGAGGTTTGCCTCTGGATAGTAACAGGAGCCCGGCAGGAAGTGGTGGGGGTGTCCGGGCCATCTGAAGCAAAGAGCATAAAGCCACATGTGATGCAATCAGAGGGAAGGGAAATTCCTGGTCTGTATTAGGGCCCCAGCGACCTTCTGTCTGGATCACAGCCTTGTTGTAGAAAGTCTCAACCATTACCTCTCATGGTCACTCATCCTGAGTCTGAGATATTAACCTGTTTCTTCCGTCACAGGCTGGTGACCCTGAGCCTCTCAAGACACAGCAGCCCATCCCCTCCTAGTCTTGATTCAAGGTGGGCCTGCCTGGGCTTGCCTGGGATAGGAAGTCATGGCCAGCCTGGGTGTCCAAAGGTGAGGGTCCATGTACTTGGACCTGAGAGGGATGGGTACGGCCTGGCCTCCGGCACTGCAGACTCAGCCAGGAGGCCTGGACCATGCAGGAACAGAGATTACTCACAGAGGTCACTCAGGGTGAATGGGTCACCATGGATGACATTCTCTGGATTCCTGGCTTCACACACATAGGGTCCTGTGTCATTCCTTGTCACATTGAACACAGTCAGAGTCCTGTTTCCCTTGCACAGTTCCAGCTCCGTGCTGTTGTGGAGGCTCTGATTGTTGACTGAACACATGTAGAAGACGTTCCGAGTCTCAAATCTACACGTTAACACCACGGTGTCCTCGTGCTGCCTGGGGTTGGAGTTGTTGCTGGTGACAACGGGTGTAGGTAACAGCACTGTGCAGATAGCAGAGAGAACACTGCCCCTTTTCTACCTTTGGCTTCTCTACAAGCATCTTCAATCAGAATTGGCGTCTCTCACCTCTCAGCCAGACTGAGCCCTTCAATAAGGCAGGTCTGTGCATCGAAGATGGATGCATGGGGACCTGAGCTCAGAGAGCGTGAGGCCACCTGCTCTACATCTGGGAGAAGCACAGGCTTCCTCGGGGGTCAACTGTGCAGCAGCGTTTAGTGGTGGACAGAACGGTGGGATTCAGAGACCACCTGGCATCTGTCCTGGTTTCATCTACCAGCCTCGGGAGAGAGCTCCTTGGGCTGCACCCTGGGGAACGAGAAGCTTCTAGGAGTGTCTTCCTTCCTCTGCTCCTCTCTGGGGATGCTGAGATTTCTCTGGAGTCTCCAGGTCTCCCAGGGCAGTTGACTGACTGCCTGGGGACCTTGTACCTGTGTTCTCTCCATGCCGAGTCTCAGGAGCAGGACCAGGCTGTGTCCCTGCCTGGTTGAGACTTTTGGGGCTGAGCCCTGGCTGGTGACCAGCTTGGAGCCTCGGGATTTGGCTCAGTGTCACTGGAGGCAGGAGCCCTGGGACAGGGTCTGGGAGGGGCTTCCTGGGGCTGAGCTTCTCTGTGAGGATCCCTGGGGCCCTCAGGCCAGGGTCTTCCCTGAGTCCTGTGGGGTCTTCCTTGGGGTCATGGTCATGAGGAGGGGCCCAGGGGGCTGGACTGAGTGCTCTCCCTCTGCTGAGTCCCTCCATCAGACCGTCCTTCTCTACACAGTGTCTGCAGGGCCTGGCTTCCTGGAAGCACTTCTGACCCTTTGGAGTTTGTCTTCACAACGTGTGTCCTGCACTGAATGTTCAAACCTTGACACGGGACGTAATGCAGCGGGGGATGGAGGCAACTTCCGGGGCTGTCAGTCCTGCGAGTGTGAACAGAATTCACCCCGACCCATAGCTCAGTTGGTAAAGAGTCTGCCTGCAATGCAGGAGACCCTGCTTCAATTCCTGGATCAGAAAGATCTGCTGGAGAAGGGATAGGCTACCCACTCCAGTATTCTTGGGCTTCCCTGGTGGTTCAGCTGGTAAAGAAGCTGCCTACAATGTGGGAGACCTGGGTTTGATTCTTGGGTTGGGAAGATCCGCTGGAGAAGTGAAAGGCTACCCACTCCAGTATTCTGGCCTGGTCGGAAACGATTGAGCAACTTTCACTTTCAAACCGATACGCCGCGGTCAGAGAGGAAGTACTCACTGTATATACAGAGACGTCCAGTTTGTCTTTCTGTCTGTAAATCATTCTTTGTAATGAGCAGGTGTAGGATCCTGTGTCTTTCCGGGTGACGTTCTGGATCAGCACGGTTCCGTTGGGGTAAACTATCTCCCTTGCGCTGTATGCAGGCCCAGTGGTAGCGGCACTGGTGTCTACCCTATATGATGCAATTAGNACCGAGATCAGAGAGGAAGTACTCACTGTATATACAGAGACGTCCAGTTTGTCTTTCTGTCTGTAAATCATTCTTTGTAACGAGCAGGGTGTAGGATCCTGTGTCTTTCTGGGTGACGTTCTGGATCAGCACGGTTCTGTTGGGGTAAACTATCTCCCTTGCGCTGTATGCAGGCCCAGTGGTAGCGGCACTGGTGTCTACCCTATATGATGCAATTAGCCGGCTGTCGTCTACACTTTCTCCTCCGTAGCAGGCATAGCCTAGAGGATTCTCGGACATGCTGTGGGCAAGTAGAACATCTGACCCTTCTGCAGCAAGGAGGAGCATCGTTTCAATAGCGAGCTGGGCAGTGGTGGGCGGGGTCCAGAAAGTTGAGAGTNAGCCGGCTGTCGTCTACACTTTCTCCTCCGTAGCAGGCATAGCCTAGAGGATTCTCTGACATGTTGTGGGCAAGTAGAACATCTGACCCTTCTGCAGCAAGGAGGAGCATCGTTTCAATAGCGAGCTGGGCAGTGGTGGGCGGGGTCCAGAAAGTTGAGAGTGAGACTAGGAGGGAAGAGAGAGAAACCAGTTAATTTCTGACCTGTGTGTGGTGATGGAAAAATGGTGCCCTGGGTCCTGAGCAGGTCTCCTCATCCCTCAGTCTTGGGGGGTGTGTGTGTGTGTGTATGTGTATCTGGGTATATGTATGTATGTGTGTCCTACTGGTTCAAGGTCAGCAGCATGACCCCCGTCACTTCAGCCCCTCTGGGCTCGTTTTTTTCCTCTGCTTCCCCAGCTGTCCCTGGCTCACCCCCTCGCTGCCCTCACACGCCTGCTCACACTCAGGGCCTCTTGNGTAAGACACAGAGTGGGACACCACCCCCCTCCAAAAAAAATTAAAACAAAAATAAAGGCTGCATGCTTAATATGACAGTAAGCCCCTTGACAGTCTGATTCATGTTTCAGACTGTCTTCCACAATAAGACACACTGTATCTTATTAACTATCTCATTATGAAATAACATTTTAAAAAAAGAGAGATTCTTATTTATCCCAGAATCTAAAAAATGCTCTCCTTTGTTTCCTCCAAAAAGTAAGTTTGGATTTTTGCATTTATGTTCTTAATTTATTTAGAATTGATTTTTGTGTGTATTTAAGATATTTTCATTTTCTCATATAGACAATTAATTGCCCAGCTCCTTTTATTGAATAATTCCTTCTTTCCCCATTTATCTGCAATGGCATCTTAGCTGTATTTCAAAGTTTTGTATTTGTGTGAGTCTATTTCTGGAATTCCCATCTTCCCATAGATCAGTTTATCTACTTTTGTGCCAACAGTTNAGCTCCTTTTATTGAATAATTCCTTCTTTCCCCATTTATCTGCAATGGCATCTTAGCTGTATTTCAAAGTTTTGTATTTGTGTGAGTCTATTTCTGGAATTCCCATCTTCCCATAGATCAGTTTATCTACTTTTGTGCCAACAGTTCACTGTATTTATTTTTATAGCTTTTTAATAAGTCATTTTACCTGATAAGGCAAGTCATCGTCATCCCCCCTCCCCACTTGTTCTTCATCTTCAGGAGAACCTTGGTTATTCTTGGACTTTTTGCACTACTGTGTAAATTTGGATCAACTTGTCAAGTTCCAAGGAATTCTTGTTGGGATTTTGGTTGGAATTTCATTGACTAACTGCTAATTTAGGGGAGAGTCTATATCTTTACGAAGCTGAACCCTTCTATCCATGAACATGGGACATGTCTTTATTTAGGTCTTCCTTAATATTTTCAGGGAAGCTTAAAATTTTTTGCATTAGGATCTTGCACATCTTTTGTTAATTTATTCCAAAATAATCTATAGTGTTCATTATTATAAATGATGTTATTTAAAGGTTACATTTTTTATTTGTTTCTAACATGGAAATGCGATAAATTTTTGTACAGTGTATTGATCTTAAAGATAGACACTTTGCTAGACTATATTATTATTTCTAATTATTTGTTTACAGGGTTTGGGGGAGAGGTTTCTGTGTAGATAAAAAGCATCTGTGGATAATGACAGTCAACCTGTGCTGGTTGGGACATCCCAGTACACTGGGCACTCTTGGGTTGTTCTTGACTTTCAGTGCAATATTGCCATTTTTCTAGAAAACAGTGTTGCTTTGTCTTGTTTGCTTGCTTTTTTGAGGAGGATAGATTAAAAAAATTTTTTTTCCAGCCTTTTTGAGATATAAGGGACATCATGCCCAGTTGCTCAGTCATGGCCGACTCTTTGCAACCCCATGGACTATAGCCCGCCAGGCTCCTCTGTCCATGGGATTCACCAGGCAAGAATTCTGGAATGGGTTGCCATTTCCTCCTCCAGAGGATCTTCCCAGACCAGGGATGGAAGCTGCGTCTCTCGAGTCTCCTGCATTGGAAGGCGGATTCTTTACCACTGAGCCACCAGGGAAGCCCCATATAATGGACATGCAACACTTATTTAGGCTGTACACTGTGGTGATTTGAAACACAAGTGTATTGCAAAATGATTGCTGCCATAGCATTAGCTAACACGTCTATCTCACCTCATAATTACCATTTCTTGTTTGTGGCGAGACCATTTAAAGTCTACTTTCTTAGCACTTTCAAGTATATGATACAGTTTTATTAACTATAATCAGCGTGCTGTACATAAGATTCCTAGAACCAGTCTATTTTACCCCTGGAAGTTTGTACTGTCTGAGCAGCATTTCCTCATTTCCCTACCCCTCAACTCCTGCTAATAACCATCCTACTTTCTGTTTCTATGCATTAGCTTTTTTTTGTACTCCACATGTAAGTGATATCATATAGCATTGGGTCCCCCAAACTCTGAGATCTAACTCCTGATGCTGAGGTGGAGTTGATGTAATAATAGAAATAACGTGCACAAATGATGTAATGTGTTTGAATCATTCTGAAATGATCCCCCAGCCCCCATCTGTGGAAAAATTGTCTTCCATGAAACCAGTCCCTGGTGCTAAAAAAGGTTGGGGCCACTGTCATATAGTATGTATCTTTGCCTGTCTGACTTATTTCAGTGAGCATAATGCCATCAAAGTCCATCAACCTTTTTTTTTTTGGTTGTTCTTGCAAATGGCAAGCTTTCTTTCTTTTGCATAGCTGAATGATATTTCACCTTTCTGTCTCACATCCTCTTTCTAACTTTATCCAGTCATCCACTGATGGACACTTAGCTTGTTTCCAAGTCTTGGCTATTGTGAATAATGCTGCAAAAAACATGAGAACGTAGGTGTTGTTAGGTATTCTTAATCAGATTAAGGAGTTTCCCTTGTGTTCCTAGTGCAATAGTTTACAAATATAAGCTGATGGCAGATATTGTCAAATTATTTTCCTATATCTGTTGAGATAATCAAGAGTTTTCCCTTTGATATTAATATGGCACACAATGTAGATTTTTTAAAACTTTAAAAACTGATGTATTACATGCAAAGACACGTACAAGTCATAAGTGTATTGCTTAATAATTTATAAAAAATTCGACACACTCATGTATCCAGCAGTTAGATCAGGAAACAAAATATTGCTTGCACCCTAGAAGCTCCTGCACACTTCCATACTGAACTGTAACTTCCTCCNTTTTTTTTCCAGCCTTTTTGAGATATAAGGGACATCATGCCCAGTTGCTCAGTCATGGCCGACTCTTTGCAACCCCATGGACTATAGCCCGCCAGGCTCCTCTGTCCATGGGATTCACCAGGCAAGAATTCTGGAATGGGTTGCCATTTCCTCCTCCAGAGGATCTTCCCAGACCAGGGATGGAAGCTGCGTCTCTCGAGTCTCCTGCATTGGAAGGCGGATTCTTTACCACTGAGCCACCAGGGAAGCCCCATATAATGGACATGCAACACTTATTTAGGCTGTACACTGTGGTGATTTGAAACACAAGTGTATTGCAAAATGATTGCTGCCATAGCATTAGCTAACACGTCTATCTCACCTCATAATTACCATTTCTTGTTTGTGGCGAGACCATTTAAAGTCTACTTTCTTAGCACTTTCAAGTATATGATACAGTTTTATTAACTATAATCAGCGTGCTGTACATAAGATTCCTAGAACCAGTCTATTTTACCCCTGGAAGTTTGTACTGTCTGAGCAGCATTTCCTCATTTCCCTACCCCTCAACTCCTGCTAATAACCATCCTACTTTCTGTTTCTATGCATTAGCTTTTTTTTGTACTCCACATGTAAGTGATATCATATAGCATTGGGTCCCCCAAACTCTGAGATCTAACTCCTGATGCTGAGGTGGAGTTGATGTAATAATAGAAATAACGTGCACAAATGATGTAATGTGTTTGAATCATTCTGAAATGATCCCCCAGCCCCCATCTGTGGAAAAATTGTCTTCCATGAAACCAGTCCCTGGTGCTAAAAAAGGTTGGGGCCACTGTCATATAGTATGTATCTTTGCCTGTCTGACTTATTTCAGTGAGCATAATGCCATCAAAGTCCATCAACCTTTTTTTTTGGTTGTTCTTGCAAATGGCAAGCTTTCTTTCTTTTGCATAGCTGAATGATATTTCACCTTTCTGTCTCACATCCTCTTTCTAACTTTATCCAGTCATCCACTGATGGACACTTAGCTTGTTTCCAAGTCTTGGCTATTGTGAATAATGCTGCAAAAAACATGAGAACGTAGGTGTTGTTAGGTATTCTTAATCAGATTAAGGAGTTTCCCTTGTGTTCCTAGTGCAATAGTTTACAAATATAAGCTGATGGCAGATATTGTCAAATTATTTTCCTGTATCTGTTGAGATAATCAAGAGTTTTCCCTTTGATATTAATATGGCACACAATGTAGATTTTTTAAAACTTTAAAAACTGATGTATTACATGCAAAGACACGTACAAGTCATAAGTGTATTGCTTAATAACTTCTAAAAAATTCGACACACTCATGTATCCAGCAGTTAAATCAGGAAACAAAATATTGCTTGCACCCTAGAAGCTCCTGCACACTTCCATACTGAACTGTAACTTCCTCCAATTTTAAAGGAAAACTGGAGAAGGAAATGGCAACCCACTCTAGTGTTCTTGCCTGGAGAATCCCAGGGACGGGAGAGTCTGGTGGGCTGCCGTCTATGGGGTCGCACAGAGTTGGACACGACTGAAGCGACTTAGTAGTAGTAGTAGTAATGTTAAATAACCTCTACTTTTCTGGGGCCAACAAAACTCAGTCATGGTGTGTCATCTGTTTTCACATACTGCTGGATTTGGTTGGCTAAAACCTTGTTTAGGATTTTTGCCTCTCTGTTCATAAGTGTGACTGGCCTGACATTCTCCTTTTGGTTCTGGTTTTAATCTCAGAATGAGTTGGGAACTGTATCTCTTTTTCTATTCTGTGGAAGAATTTAATGTGTGAACAGAGTCCCAGAGCCTTTGAGGGCACTAATAAAAAGATGTAACTTTTGTACCATTGAAATACCAGAAGCAGAGGAGAAGAAAACAGGGACCGAAAAAAAAAAAAAACCCACAACGAAACAATAATGGCTCACAATGCTGAGTGAATGCAAAGCAGGACCAGTCTAAACAAATTCACACTCAGATACATGGAAAACTCATGAGAACTGACGATAAAGGAAAATTGTCTTTACAACCGAGAGGGGTGGGTTGGGAGGCAGTGAGAGGGAGGATCAGAGGGAGGGGACATAGGGCTACCTGTGGCTGATTCATGGCAGAAACCAATACAATACAGTAAAGCAATTATCCTTCAATTTAAAAAAATCCAGAGAAACAACTCATTTCCTAGTCAGGATTTTTTTTTTTTTGGCCATGAGGCATGGGGGATCTTAGTTCCATGACCAGGAATTGAAACCCTGCCCCTTGCAGTGGAAACTCAGACTCTTAACCACTGGGCCACCAGGGAAATCCCAGAAACTCTAATTTAAATGACAGTAGATTTTGTACCTGAAAATATGGAAGGAAGTGGCATATTTTTCAAGTGCTGAAAGGAAAGAACTTTCAACTTAAAATTCTACCTCTGGCAAATTTATCCTTTGGGAATAAAAGGCAAATCAGGAAATTCTCTGATGAAGGAAAACTATGAGGATTTGCTGTTAACTGACCTTTCAAAGACTGGCCAAAGAGAAAAATGTCCAGTTCATCCTCTTTCATTGCTTAGGCTTGGTATCATATCTAAACTCTAACGAAATGTAAAATAAAATAAAAATAATAAAAAAATAAAATAAATCCAACAGAGTATGTTCTCTGACAATAATACAGTCATGGTAGAAGTCAGCAATAGAAAGACAACAAGAAAATCGCTGAAACATTTAGACAATAAATAACATATTTCTGAATAATCTATGGCCAGAGATGAAGTCTCAAAGGAAATAAAAAAAAAAAAGGAATTGAATTAAATACTGAAGTAAAAAACCTCCAGCCATTTGTAGAATGCAGCTTATGTAATGCCTAGAAGGGTACTTACGCAACAAAATGCTTATATTAGCAAAGAGGAAACACCACCTCAAATTAATAATCTAAGATTCTATCATAAGAAACTAGAAAAGTGACAGCAAAAAGAATCCAACTCAAAGCAGAAGAAAGAATTAACAAAAATAAGAGCACCCGTGACCCTTACACTAGGTTCCGTGAATGGATGGCTTGGACCAGAGCCACTGGGAAGGGCAGGGCTGAATCTGGAGGGTCAGATTTAGTTTTGTGAGTGTGAGGTGGATGGGAACAAGGAGATGGGATGACTGTGAGGGTCCCAGTCTTTTCTCTTCATCTGGGGGTTGCGGCAGATGGAACAGTTCTTTGGTGTTCTGCCCTGGGAAATATGTCTTCATGCTCCACTCTTCCCTCAGGAAAAATTTTTGCTCTTCAGGGAAGGACACCCGGTACAGGGCTCTCAGCCTGGAGGAGCTGGGAAAGTAGCCTAGAGCTCTGCTCAGCCTGCTGTCTGGGGAGCTCAGCTGGGGCTCAGGGAACAGGAGGCTGTGCTCAGGTGGTGCTCCAGGCTGGGTGATGGATGGGTGTGTTTCCAAGGTCAGGCACCAAGGTTCAGAAGGTTAATCATGAAATATTCCTTTAATGTTGTAGGCAAGACAGTTGCCTGAGTCTCAGGGGTGGGAAGATTCCCTGAGATGCCAGAGTTAAGTTCTCAGCCTCCCCAGGGCCATACTCTGGGTGCAGGGGTCAGCAGCAGTGTGGCAAGTTGTAAAAGATGTGCCAATAAGTACTGTCCAGACATGCGCAAAAGGTTCAAGACTTATAAATTGGAGCAAAGCAAGCTATCCCTTAAATGTTCTGCCTCGTTGCATCTTTCTCATAGAAAGAATAGAAATGGGCTGGATTTCGAGTCGTTCCTTTTCATCGGGTCCTTTCTGTGCAGCCCCTGGGATGAGCACAGTGAAGACCCTGTCCATGGTGCTGACCAACTCTAGCTACCCAAAGGAGCTGCATCTGCTTTCTTTACATTCTTAACACAGCGTTCTAACAAGAAAGAGGTAGAGAGGGCTTCAGGGAGTGTTGACTGGCTTCTGTTCCATGGCTAAAGGACAGTGAGGGTGCTGTGCACATCAAATCAGGAACTAACCCCACAGTCAGGAAGACCAATTTCAGATTGCCCATGAATAGTGGTTTTGTAGCTCAGTTGGTAAAGAATCTCCCTGCAACGCAGGAGACCCAGGTTCGATTCCTGGGTTGGGAAGACCCCCTGGAGAAGGAAATGGCAACCCGCTCCAGTATTCTTGCCTGGAGAATCCCATGGGCAGAGGAGCCTGGTAGGTTCCCAGTCCATGGGGTCACAAGAGTCAGACACAACTTAGCTACTAAACCACGATGAGGAGTTTGCAGTGAGAGAAGATGATGACCACAACCTTGAGAGATGTGATAGAGAGAACAATGGCCCCTGAAAGTTGGCCACATATTTTTAAAAAATTTTATTTATTTGGCTGCATTGAGTCTTAGTTGTGACATGCAGGATCTTTCGTTGCAGTGCACAGACTCTCTAGTTGTGGTGTGTGGTGTGGTGTGTGCGTTCAGTAGTTGAGGCATGTAGGCTTAGGTGGCTTAAGTGGGATCTTAAGTTTCCCAACCAGGGATTGAACCCATGTCCTTTGCATTGCAAGGCAGATTCTAAATCTACTGGGCCACCAGGGAAGTCCCTGTCCACATCTTAATACCCAGAATCTCTGCAGATGTCCCAAGATAAAGGGAATTTATAAATTAAGGGTCATGTGATTAGGAGATTATGGTGAGTTATCTGGTTGGGCCCAACATAATCCCAAGTGTGGTCCTTATAAAGAAAAAGGAAGGCAGGTGTGGCAGAGCCGGAGAGAGATGTGCTGATGGAAGCAGAGCATGACTTTAAGATACCCCACTGCTGACTTCTGAAGATGGAGGAAGGGGCCACAAGCCAAGGAAAACAGATGGCCTTTCACAGCTTGGAAAGGCAAGGAAACAGACTCTCTCTTAGACATCTCATCCAGAAAGAACAGAGCTGTGTTGACATCTAGATTTGTGTTGTTTTATACCACAGATAAGGTTGTGATAAGTTGCTACAGCAGCAATAAGAAACAACAAGAGGTGTCACGTTCTCTAACCCAACACTGTGTGCATACGAGATAAGGAGTATCTTAGAGCCAAATCATGATGAGAAACTTAGCAGGTTTTGTAACTGTCTCTTATCTCATAACAAGCAACACTCAGGCAATGGCCGAACAGCCTCCTGAACTCTGGGCTCTGTGCCTTAGTGCACAGACCACTTTTGTTTGGGTGAATGTGGGTAAACTGACCCATGTGAACTTACACGGGAAGATCACCCTTCCCAGGTGACCTCAGTTCTTCCGGTGTGTGGAGGGGGCTGCAGTTGAGGCCCAGGTGGGAGGAGGCCCATGGGCCACATCAAGGAGGAGACTGTTTGTCCCACTGCTGTGGAACCTGGGTGAGTTTAGGTGGGAGGAGTCCATGTGCACAAAAAGAGCAAACGAGAGGAAACTCCTCTTTATTCAGATCTCTCAGGTGGTCCGCAGCGGGTCACAGGCCCAGCCACTTTCCTTGGAAGCCCTCAGTTCCTCAGGGAATGGAAGTCCTTGTCTTCATCCATCCAGGGCTCAGGGCAGCCTTGTCAGGGCCTCCAGAAGGCCAGGAGGGACACTGAGGCTGAACCCAGCCCTCCCCCCAGTATCTTTAGGGGTCACAGCTGTTTCTCTGATTAGGGTGTCTGACCTCACTCAGACTCTGGGGTCTCAGGTGGGCTCTTCTCCACACCCCTTAAGGGGAAGCTCCTGGAGCAAATTAAGAAACCACATCTACTTTGGGGTTGATCTGGCAGTAGAGATCTGTGTTGGGATAGAGTAATTCTTGTAAAGAAAGAAGAGGCCTTTGAGCTCCTATAAACTTCTCCGAACAGGTCCCAGGATCTCCCTGGCCCGGGGTCCATGGGGCTGCTTCGTGGGGGCCTGGCTGTGCTGGAGGCTTTCTGGCTCCAGATGCATCACTCCTCTTCATCCATTCCCCCATTTTTGCTGCTGTTTCCTAGAAAATACCCTTAAAAATGCAGGATCAGACCATCCCAAACACTTACCTCATAGATGGGAACAGCTGGCCTGGGGCTGGGTAAGGAGGCCTGGGCAGGGGAGAAAGTGGGTGTCAGGGGGACAGGGAAGAGAGTCATTTCTCCTCAGAAGTGACCAGCCCTCCCAAGCAGCCACCTCCAAGCCTGAAGCCCTCACTTCAGTCCCCATTGGGGCTGCATGCTCCACCCTCAATAGCCCGAGTCCCCTGTCTGAAGCTCCTAGTGCCCACTCTATTCCTGGCTGGACTCCAGGGTTAACTGTGAAGGGACCAGGCAGACTCAGTGCAGGGCGTGGGGGTGTCCTGCCCCTGAAGTGAGTCCCAGTCCTGACCAGGATGGAGTTCATGTTGCTGGCTACCCTGGAGTGAAGGGTGTCTGTACTGTGAAATGCTGGACAGTCCCACTGCCCTGAGTCTGCACAGCTGGGACCACAGGGAGAAGAGAGAAGGAAAGAATGTGCTTACTGGAGAGACAGAGCTGCCAGAGGGACCATGTCCTAGGGGCAGAGACAGCAGTTAGCACCAGGGGTGTGAGGAAGTTTAGCCCATCCTCCAGGAGAGCCTGGGGGTCCTCAGCTTCCAGAGAACCATGGGAGAAGGGGCATCACCCAGGGAGAGACCTTCTGGGCATTTAGGATCCAGTGAGGTGACCTGTGACTCAGAACTCGTACATCTAGCAGACCAGTCAGTGCAGATCCCCTGTGATGAAGCCCCGGAAGTGGGGCGGGGGGTGGCTGGTTGGAGCAGACACTGGAGGATAGGACCAGGGTGTCCCAGCTGCTCCTGGGCTGAGAAGACACTCACCCAGGGTGGTTGCTGGAGGCCGGTGCTCTCTGAGGTCATTCTGGCCACTGGCCCTAGAAAAGGTCAAGATTATTTTTGAGGGTTGCAGCAGGCAGGAGGAGGTCACAGCTTTGGTGCCAAAACAGGGAACAAGGAGGGTTCCCTTTTCTAAACAGGAAGTGTGTACATATGTGGTCAAATGCACAGTCGTGTCCAACTCTTTGGGATCTCGTTGACTGTGGCCCTCCAGGCTTCTCTGTGCAGGGAGTTCTCCAGGCAAGAATACTGGAGTGGGTTGCCATTTCCTTCTCCAGGGGAATCTTCCTGACTCAGGGATCAAACCTGTGTCTGCTTCGTCTCCTGCATTGCAGGTGGACTCATTACTACTGAGCCACCAGGGAAGCCCAATCAGGGAATGGAGAGACCTCCATTCTCCACCAATGCTGTTTAGGGGGAGAGGGCCCGGCAGAGAGGAGCTAGGAAAGTCCCTAAGAAGCCACATCCATCCTGGGCTCAGAGAGGAAGGATGTGCAGGTCAGTGGCAGTCTGGGAGAAAGTGACTTGAGAAGGGACAAAGGACCCAGTAAAGGAATCAGCCCAAAGGCTCTGAGCAGAAGGGCCAGGTCCTCAGNCCCTTAAATGTTCTGCCTCGTTGCATCTTTCTCATAGAAAGAATAGAAATGGGCTGGATTTCGAGTCGTTCCTTTTCATCGGGTCCTTTCTGTGCAGCCCCTGGGATGAGCACAGTGAAGACCCTGTCCATGGTGCTGACCAACTCTAGCTACCCAAAGGAGCTGCATCTGCTTTCTTTACATTCTTAACACAGCGTTCTAACAAGAAAGAGGTAGAGAGGGCTTCAGGGAGTGTTGACTGGCTTCTGTTCCATGGCTAAAGGACAGTGAGGGTGCTGTGCACATCAAATCAGGAACTAACCCCACAGTCAGGAAGATCAATTTCAGATTGCCCATGAATAGTGGTTTTGTAGCTCAGTTGGTAAAGAATCTCCCTGCAACGCAGGAGACCCAGGTTCGATTCCTGGGTTGGGAAGACCCCCTGGAGAAGGAAATGGCAACCCGCTCCAGTATTCTTGCCTGGAGAATCCCATGGGCAGAGGAGCCTGGTAGGTTCCCAGTCCATGGGGTCACAAGAGTCAGACACAACTTAGCTACTAAACCACGATGAGGAGTTTGCAGTGAGAGAAGATGATGACCACAACCTTGAGAGATGTGATAGAGAGAACAATGGCCCCTGAAAGTTGGCCACATATTTTTAAAAAATTTTATTTATTTGGCTGCATTGAGTCTTAGTTGTGACATGCAGGATCTTTCGTTGCAGTGCACAGACTCTCTAGTTGTGGTGTGTGGTGTGGTGTGTGCGTTCAGTAGTTGAGGCATGTAGGCTTAGGTGGCTTAAGTGGGATCTTAAGTTTCCCAACCAGGGATTGAACCCATGTCCTTTGCATTGCAAGGCAGATTCTAAATCTACTGGGCCACCAGGGAAGTCCCTGTCCACATCTTAATACCCAGAATCTCTGCAGATGTCCCAAGATAAAGGGAATTTATAAATTAAGGGTCATGTGATTAGGAGATTATGGTGAGTTATCTGGTTGGGCCCAACATAATCCCAAGTGTGGTCCTTATAAAGAAAAAGGAAGGCAGGAGTGGCAGAGCCGGAGAGAGATGTGCTGATGGAAGCAGAGCATGACTTTAAGATACCCCACTGCTGACTTTTGAAGATGGAGGAAGGGGCCACAAGCCAAGGAAAACAGATGGCCTTTCACAGCTTGGAAAGGCAAGGAAACAGACTCTCTCTTAGACATCTCATCCAGAAAGAACAGAGCTGTGTTGACATCTAGATTTGTGTTGTTTTATACCACAGATAAGGTTGTGATAAGTTGCTACAGCAGCAATAAGAAACAACAAGAGGTGTCACGTTCTCTAACCCAACACTGTGTGCATACGAGATAAGGAGTATCTTAGAGCCAAATCATGATGAGAAACTTAGCAGGTTTTGTAACTGTCTCTTATCTCATAACAAGCAACACTCAGGCAATGGCCGAACAGCCTCCTGAACTCTGGGCTCTGTGCCTTAGTGCACAGACCACTTTTGTTTGGGTGAATGTGGGTAAACTGACCCATGTGAACTTACACGGGAAGATCACCCTTCCCAGGTGACCTCAGTTCTTCCGGTGTGTGGAGGGGGCTGCAGTTGAGGCCCAGGTGGGAGGAGGCCCACGGGCCACATCAAGGAGGAGACTGTTTGTCCCATTGCTGTCCCATTGTCCCTGGGTGAGTTTAGGTGGGAGGAGTCCATGTGCACAAAAAGAGCAAACGAGAGGAAACTCCTCTTTATTCAGATCTCTCAGGTGGTCCGCAGCGGGTCACAGGCCCAGCCACTTTCCTTGGAAGCCCTCAGTTCCTCAGGGAATGGAAGTCCTTGTCTTCATCCATCCAGGGCTCAGGGCAGCCTTGTCAGGGCCTCCAGAAGGCCAGGAGGGACACTGAGGCTGAACCCAGCCCTCCTCCCAGTATCTTTAGGGGTCACAGCTGTTTCTCTGATTAGGGTGTCTGACCTCACTCAGACTCTGGGGTCTCAGGTGGGCTCTTCTCCACACCCCTTAAGGGGAAGCTCCTGGAGCAAATTAAGAAACCACATCTACTTTGGGGTTGATCTGGCAGTAGAGATCTGTGTTGGGATAGAGTAATTCTTGTAAAGAAAGAAGAGGCCTTTGAGCTCCTATAAACTTCTCCGAACAGGTCCCAGGATCTCCCTGGCCCGGGGTCCATGGGGCTGCTTCGTGGGGGCCTGGCTGTGCTGGAGGCTTTCTGGCTCCAGATGCATCACTCCTCTTCATCCATTCCCCCATTTTTGCTGCTGTTTCCTAGAAAATACCCTTAAAAATGCAGGATCAGACCATCCCAAACACTTACCTCATAGATGGGAACAGCTGGCCTGGGGCTGGGTAAGGAGGCCTGGGCAGGGGAGAAAGTGGGTGTCAGGGGGACAGGGAAGAGAGTCATTTCTCCTCAGAAGTGACCAGCCCTCCCAAGCAGCCACCTCCAAGCCTGAAGCCCTCACTTCAGTCCCCATTGGGGCTGCATGCTCCACCCTCAATAGCCCGAGTCCCCTGTCTGAAGCTCCTAGTGCCCACTCTATTCCTGGCTGGACTCCAGGGTTAACTGTGAAGGGACCAGGCAGACTCAGTGCAGGGCGTGGGGGTGTCCTGCCCCTGAAGTGAGTCCCAGTCCTGACCAGGATGGAGTTCATGTTGCTGGCTACCCTGGAGTGAAGGGTGTCTGTACTGTGAAATGCTGGACAGTCCCACTGCCCTGAGTCTGCACAGCTGGGACCACAGGGAGAAGAGAGAAGGAAAGAATGTGCTTACTGGAGAGACAGAGCTGCCAGAGGGACCATGTCCTAGGGGCAGAGACAGCAGTTAGCACCAGGGGTGTGAGGAAGTTTAGCCCATCCTCCAGGAGAGCCTGGGGGTCCTCAGCTTCCAGAGAACCATGGGAGAAGGGGCATCACCCAGGGAGAGACCTTCTGGGCATTTAGGATCCAGTGAGGTGACCTGTGACTCAGAACTCGTACATCTAGCAGACCAGTCAGTGCAGATCCCCTGTGATGAAGCCCCGGAAGTGGGGCGGGGGGTGGCTGGTTGGAGCAGACACTGGAGGATAGGACCAGGGTGTCCCAGCTGCTCCTGGGCTGAGAAGACACTCACCCAGGGTGGTTGCTGGAGGCCGGTGCTCTCTGAGGTCATTCTGGCCACTGGCCCTAGAAAAGGTCAAGATTATTTTTGAGGGTTGCAGCAGGCAGGAGGAGGTCACAGCTTTGGTGCCAAAACAGGGAACAAGGAGGGTTCCCTTTTCTAAACAGGAAGTGTGTACATATGTGGTCAAATGCACAGTCGTGTCCAACTCTTTGGGATCTCGTTGACTGTGGCCCTCCAGGCTTCTCTGTGCAGGGAGTTCTCCAGGCAAGAATACTGGAGTGGGTTGCCATTTCCTTCTCCAGGGGAATCTTCCTGACTCAGGGATCAAACCTGTGTCTGCTTCGTCTCCTGCATTGCAGGTGGACTCATTACTACTGAGCCACCAGGGAAGCCCAATCAGGGAATGGAGAGACCTCCATTCTCCACCAATGCTGTTTAGGGGGAGAGGGCCCGGCAGAGAGGAGCTAGGAAAGTCCCTAAGAAGCCACATCCATCCTGGGCTCAGAGAGGAAGGATGTGCAGGTCAGTGGCAGTCTGGGATAAAGTGACTTGAGAAGGGACAAAGGACCCAGTAAAGGAATCAGCCCAAAGGCTCTGAGCAGAAGGGCCAGGTCCTCAGGAGAGCAAGGCCAGAACACACGGAGGATGCTTGGAGAGCCGGTGCATCTTGGGTCCCGTGACTGTGGTGGCTCTGCAGTGGCCAGACCAGCCCCTCAGGCTGAGATGCTGAAATCAGACAATGGCCTCTTTCTCTACCTTCACCTGCCTGGAAAGAGGTAT
>SJYW01038574.1:923065-950890 GCA_006410735.1 Raphicerus campestris
TGACGCCTGTAGCACCTGCCAGCACACTCTCTCTCTTCTTGTCTGTCTTCCTCCCCACAGAGCGCGGGCTCCGTGAGGGCAGGGGCTTGTCTGATCCTGCTTGAAACCCAGGGCCTGGACCAGGCTCCAGACATTAGTACCTGGGGGTGAAGGAAGGAGAGTCCCCAGGAATTCCACAGCCTGGTTTTATTTGTCAGCTTCTAAGGGTGCCGGGTGAGGACAGTGTTTATTGTCCCGGTTGTGCCTTTTTCTGTAGTGACACAGTAAATTGTTATTATCATCATCAGTTGTCAACAAACTGCTCAGTGAAGAATAACTGATAAAACCCACAGCAGCTGAGTCCTCCCGCCCCTCACCAGCTCTAGCTCATGCAGGGTCTCCTGTGGCTGAGCCCCCTCCCTCCCTGGTCCGCTGTCCTCTGCCCTGAGGTCTGAACAGAAGCCCCTGTCCCCTCTCAGAGCCCTGTCTCCCCCAGGGACCAGCCAGTCTCTCGTTCTCCAGCCTCCGCCCCCTCCCTGAAAACTGTCCCCTCTCACCTGCCAGCAGGAGCCTGTTCCAGGGCACATGCTGCCCGCTTGCAGGGCCTGACGGGGGCTCCATGGTGCCTGCTGTCTGCTGTGTCCCTCTCTCTGTGAGGAGAACTTCTGCTCCAGAAATGCTCACAAGCACTGCGTCCTTGCGGGAGCTCTGCTGTCCTTTCCCCTGTGTGCTGGGCCTGCCCCGGGGGCAGGAGCACTTGGCTGGGTCACGTGGCCAGGGGCGGGGTCTCTGCCCAGGCCCCGGCCCCAGCCTCCCCTCTCCTCCTTCCCTCCCTAGAGGCTCCCCTCCCCCTTCCCCCTCTGTCTGTATTTCTGTTCCCTGAACTCTGTTGAGTCCTCTGCCTTCTAAAGCAGTGATTCTCCACCTACACACACACACACACACACACACACACACACACACACACCCCTACACACAACCCCTACTCACACATACCTACACCTCAGCTACACACAGACACCTACACACACATCTATTCACACACATGCACACACACACACACCAACACACACCTACACACAACACGCCCACACACACACCCCTACTCACACATACATACATTTCAGCTACACACAGACAACTACATACACATACATCTATACACACATACACACACACACACACACACCCTTGCCTGGAAAAGCACAACCTTGGGGTGTCCAGGTCCGGGGCCCCCACTGCTCTGGATCAGATGCACATTCAGCCTCCCCAATGGCCCTCCCTCATCCCCTTCTTGCTTTCCCCTTCAGAGGAGGAGCCTGAGGCTGGGGGATGCATCAGGAACACTTGTCACAGGGACATCCTCCCCACGGTGCGTGGGAATCACCTGTGGAGCTTCATGAGGACTGTGACCNTTGCCTGGAAAAGCACAACCTTGGGGTGTCCAGGTCCGGGGCCCCCACTGCTCTGGATCAGATGCACATTCAGCCTCCCCGATGGCCCTCCCTCATCCCCTTCTTGCTTTCCCCTTCAGAGGAGGAGCCTGAGGCTGGGGGATGCATCAGGAACGCTTGTCACAGGGACATCCTCCCCACGGTGCGTGGGAATCACCTGTGGAGCTTCATGAGGACTGTGACCCCCCAGGTCANGGCCCTCCCTCATCCCCTTCTTGCTTTCCCCTTCAGAGGAGGAGCCTGAGGCTGGGGGATGCATCAGGAACACTTGTCACAGGGACATCCTCCCCACGGTGCGTGGGAATCACCTGTGGAGCTTCATGAGGACTGTGACCCCCCCAGGTGACACCTTAGAAATGCTGTTTCAGCAGCCGCCAGGTCACGCGCTTGCCCAGCCTGGCTGAGACCCAGAACACCGGTTAGGCTGCCCCCCGCCCAGTGCTGGCCTCTGCTGTGCTTTGGTCTGGGGTCTCAGCACCACACACAGACCCAGGGGTTTCCAAATTTTGGTGTTAATTGTTCGTGTGACACAGAAACCCAGCTGGATGCCCAGGGTCTTCCTGTTGTTCTCAAATATCTGAGAAGATTGCAGATATTTGACCCCCCTGAAGGTCACACTGACTCTGGAGGAGAGAAAGGGGTCACGTGAGTGATGCCTGGAGAGGGGACCTGAGCTCCACTTTCGAGTGTCACCAGCCTGGCATCTGTTTTCAGGGACAGAGACCCAGAACCGGGGTCAGGAGGAGGTGCAGTTGGCAGGTGAGAAGGGAAAGGTTTCCTGTGTGTCCTGGGAAGAGAGGAACCTGGTGCTGAGGGTGGGCTGACTCTGGGCTCCCTGGTCCTCGGGTCAAGTTCTGGGAGACTCTCCTTCTCCGTGTCTGTTGCCTGAGCCTTGGTTCAGAAACTGTCCTGGTCCCCGTTGCCATCACAGGGCCTCCCGTGTCACCCTGGCTGATATTTCTGTGGTCACTGTGATCTTTCCCAGGGGTGGCTGCAGGCAGGGATGGGAGCTGGCATGGTTGCCCGTAGGCCCCTAGAAGACTGAGCAGCATAGTGTGGATACACAGGAGGGGCTCTGTT
The DNA here is from genome assembly GCA_006410735.1 of Raphicerus campestris. Classification (NCBI taxonomy): domain Eukaryota; kingdom Metazoa; phylum Chordata; class Mammalia; order Artiodactyla; family Bovidae; genus Raphicerus; species Raphicerus campestris. The sequence continues at coordinate 925,579 of SJYW01038574.1, forward strand.
AGAGGAAGGGTCCCCTGGGGCCTAACGCCTAAGTGAAGTGAAGCTGATATAATAATAGGTATGCTGCTGCTGCTGCTAAGTTGCTTAGACAGGGGGCTTAGAGGGCAGAGTACCTGAGGGGAGTCTGGCCTTCAGGTGGGCCTGGCTGGGAGGAGCGGCTGACAGAGTCCAGTGTGGGGATCTGGGAGAGTGGGGAGGACTGTGGACGGAGTAGGTTGTGAAGGTCAGAGGCTTCTGGGCGGTGGGAGCTGCTAAGTGGAAAGGAGGTGGGCAGCCCTGTGGAGGCTCCAGACTGTGGAGGAGCTCTGCCGCCCTCTGTTGGCCATGGAAGGGAAGTGTCGAAGGGAAAGTACCTCAAGGAGGTTTTATCCTAAGACAACTCAAAGGTATGTCAAGAGTTTACATATCATTTTAGGAATCCCAGGGACAGAGGGTGCTGGCAGGCTACAGACATGAGGTCGCAAAGGATCGTATATGACCTACGGCTAACCCTTTCAGCACTGCATATCATTTATGCTGAATCATGTCCCACTCTGAATTTTCAATGTCTCTCATCCAAGATCTTCTCTTATATCCCTCACTCTGAGATTTTATCCAGTTGAGATTTGTGTTGATGCCAGGCCAATTTCTTTCTATAGAAGAGGATCCAGATGCAACATTCTCAGTCCTTGGGCAGGACTGGAGCATCTGTAAGTAGGAGGAGGGTGAGGAAACGTCCGTGTGTCCTGCCTGTGCCGGAGGGTCCATGTGGACATGAAAGGAGCATTTCCTTTTCCCCGGTGACCCCTCAGTGTCTTCTGCATGGGCAAGGGCCAGGTGGAATCGGAAGATGAGGGTGGTGCAGTGATTCTGAACCTCGTCTTCCCGCCTTCTCTGTCTCTGCCCCCATCAGGGGACCTGGTCTTCATGGAGGGAAGGAAGGTGGGGCGGCTCCATAGGCCCCTGATCAGAGATTCTTTCAGGAAAAGGGACACAGGGGTCAAACCTGCTAGCTCTGCACTCAGTGTCCCTGACACCCTGTGCGAATGTAGGAACTGAATTATTAGGATCTAATGGCCTCTTTTGTATTCTAATTTATTAGATTGCTTTGACTTCTTTTTACCTTTTGCTATTTGAAGTTTCAACGGTGAATCTCCATCTTCCTTGTGCATGAGCAGGGTTGGTGCCAGGGTAGTTCAGTTGTCTTAAAGGTTATTTTTTATAGTAGCTTCAGTTTCACAGCAAAAGTGAGAGTAAGGGATCAAATCCATGTTCCGTGCTTTGGTAGGTGGATTCCTATCCACTGAGCCATCAGAAAAGTCCTCTAAACAATGCTGAACTTGTAGGTAGACATGGGTTCATCATGGCCGCCCCCCACACAAAGTTTCTGTATTTGAGCATGGGTAAATAAACAAGTGCTGTATGTCATCCTTTTTGAATTTACAGGCACACAACCACCTCTCTGTGCTCACTAGCCCTGCAGACTCACAACCACCAGCTCTGTGCTCACTAGCCCTGCAGACTCACAGCCATTGGCTCTGTGCCTACTAACCCTGCTGGTGTGACCTGGGCAGCAGGACTCTTACTGAATTTGCAGTTGTGCTAGTTGCTAAGTCATGTGCAACTCTCTTGTGACCCCATGGACTGTTGCCCACCAGGCTCCTCTATCCATGGGATTTCCCAGGCAAGAACACTGGAGTGGGTTGCCACATCTTCTCCAGGAGATCTTCTTGAGCCAGAAATCAAACCTGGGTCTCCTGAACTGGCAGGAAGATTCTTTACCATGGTGCCACCGGGGAAGCGCATGTTGCTCATGATCACTTGCTCAAACCCACGCAAGTTACGGTACCAGGTATGAACCCTAGTGGAAGCTATGTTCATGTATTCACGTGGGTTCATCAATTGATAAAGTGTACACCTTGGGTGTAGAATGTTGAATATTCAGGAGGCCCTACACTTGTGGGCGGCAGGTATCTAAGAAAACCTCTTGTGTGAGGCGGCCATGATGAACCAGTGTCTACCTACAAGTTAGGCCTTGTTTAGAGGACTTTTTTGGTGGCTCAGTGGATAGGAATCTGCCTGAAAAAGCATGGGACCCGGGTTTGATCCCTGGTCAGGAGGATTTCACATGCTTCTGAGCAACTAGGGCCATGCATCAGAACTGCTGAGTCTGTGCTCTAGAGCCCACCAGCTGCAATGACTGAAATCAGCTTGCTGAGAGCCCATGCTCGGGAGAGGAGAAGCCAGCGTAGTGAGAAGCTGGCGTATTGTAGCGAAGAGTAGCCCCTGCTCACCGCCCTAGAGAAAACTGGTGGAAAACAATGAAGACCCAGTGCAACCAGAAATTTAAAAAAAAAAAAATGTTTGCTAAGAGTAGTTCAGAACTAAATGTTATTCCCGAACTTGTCAGGTCTTCTTTTCATGTCCTTCTTTCTCAAACACCATTGAAACATTGATTTTCCACAGGGCAAGGACCTGCTCTGCCATTGAGGTGACTTCACTACCAATTTGTTTTCATTCTGGAACAGCCACTAGTGAGCATCCCCCCTTCACACTGACCGTCTGCTCTGCTGTGAACATTGTCACCACAAATCTCGGCCCCCGTGGAGTATGATGCAGGGGCTCATTCATTCGACACAGGTATGCAGCTCCCTGCACCAGGCCTGGGGCTGGCCAGTGGACTCAGCAGAAGCAGGACGGGTGAATCCTTCTGTGTCCCAGCTCCCAGCTCAGGGATCCTTTAGAACTGGAGTCCTGGTCAACCTGTGTGCACACTGAATGCCTCTGTATCCACTGAACTGCATTTGCATGGGGAGTATAGGAAAATGTTCATTTCTAGCATCCTCACCCTCTATGGAAAGATTCTGTGAGGAGACACACCTGTGTCCATATGTCCATCTCTCTGCCCACATCCCATCCCTCCTTTATCCCCTACCCACCTTTTTTTATTTTTTTTAAATCTTTTCACTAAGTCCTATGGCTGTGCCTCTGTGATTGGGCAGATGCCAGGACCCCTGAGATACCCTCAGTAGCTCCCTCTGCTGCTTCATTTAAATACCATGGTTCCACAGATGGTGCACCTGAGCCCGGGTGATTCCTGCAGAGTCTGTCCCCATGGAAGATAAGGGAGGCGCCTGGGACCCAGGTAACTATTACACTGGGTATCTCAGGCATTTTGCATGACTGTTAGGGTTGTTGGATGGGTTAGACCTGAGCCCTTGGGATGTATACTGCTGGATTTGGGTGTCAGAGTTACTCGTGTCAATGGTATATTTATGGAGAAGAAGAAGTTTGAGATGACTGTCGGAGCCCTGGTTCCTTCTCTTCCCTGGGGTTCACAGGCAGACAGATGAGCCCTCTGGTGACAGATTGTACCATGGAGACTGGTCTTCAGGCCCCACTTGTCCTTCAGCAGGACCCTTGCTCTGTTGGAAGCATGGAGAGATGGCAAAAGCTCTCACATCAGGCTTGAGGCTCAGATTGGAGGAGCTGGGAGGGTAGCCCAGGCGATCTGCTTAGCCTTGCTCCATGGGGGAGAGGGGATCATTTGGAGAATGAGGGAACAGGAGACTGTGCAGGTGATGGCTGTCTCCAAGGTCAGGTACCGAGGGTCAGGACTTAATCATGAAATGTTCCCTCCAAGTTGTAGACAAGCCTGTTGTCTGGCATTCAGTGGTGGGGAGATGCTCTGAGAAGACAAAGTTAGTTCTCAGCCTCCTTGAGGACACCCTCCGGGTGCAGGATCATTCACCCGGGAGTTATCATGGATGTTAACTGAAAAGTTAAGTGAAGTCGCTCAGTTGTGTCCGACTCTTTGTGATCCCGTGGACTGTAGCCCACCAGACTCCTCTGTCCGTAGAATTCTCCAGGCAAGAATACTGGAGAGGGTTGCCATTTCCTTCTCCAGGGATCATGGGCGTAGCTACAGCTAATACACAGATAGGATAAAGTGCTCCCGATTCATAAACTAGAGCAAATGGGTTATCCCTGGACACATTCTAACATGTTCATCTTTGTCATAGAATAGAAGTGGGCAGGATATCCAGCCGTCCCTTCCCACTGAGCCCTTCTTGCTGAAGCCTGGGGGCTGAGCACAGCAGAGACACTGTCCATGGTGCTGATGAACACAGGTCACCCGGAGACTTTGGAGTTGTGGTCTTTGAGTCATATCTGCTTCTTTTCATTCTAAAAAATTGGGCATTGCTAGAAAAGAAGAAGTTTCCATGGTGGCTCAGACAGTAAAGAATCTTCCTGCAATGCGGGAGACCTGGGTTTGGTGAGCCTACAGAGATAGCAATGGCTACCCACTCCAGTCACCTGGAGACTTGGGAGTTGCGGTCTTTGAGTCACATCTGCTTTCTTTTCATTCTGAAAAACTGGGCATTGCTAGAAAAGAAGAGGCTTCCGTGGTGGCTCAGACAGTAAAGAATCTTCTTGCAATGTGGGAGACCTGGGTTTGATGAGCTTACAGAGATGGCAATGGCTACCCACTCCAGTATTCTTGCCTAGAGAATCCCATGGCAGATGTGCCTGGAGGGTTACAGTCCATGGGGTTGCAAAGAGTTGGACAGACTGAGCAACTTTCACTTCACAGGAAGGAAGAGGTGGGGAGAGCTTCAGGGAGTGTGGCCTGGCCTCGATCTCCAGGGCTCAGGGCCAGTGAGATTGCTGTGGACGTCATGGCAGGACTTGAACCTACATTAGCATGACAAAGTCCAAGCTGCCCAGAGCAGATTGCAGTGAGGGAAGATGATGACCCCAGACTTGAGAGGAGTGGTAGGCAGAGCACAGAACCCTAAGAGATGTCCAGAACCTCAAGCCCACAGTCCGAGAAATGTGCCCCATGATGAAGGAAACCTACAGATGAAATCCAGATCACATGACTGGGAGATTATGGTGGGGTATATGGGAGATATGGTGGGGGTGACTTGGAGATTATGGTGGGTAATGTATTGGGCTGAGTCCAATACATTCATAATGTTCCAAGACAGGAGAGGCAGAGCCAGAGGAGATGGGATGATGGAAGCTCTCAGATGAGAGCTTGGGAGGCTTTAAGATGCTCCACTGCTGGCTTTGAAGATGGAGGAAGGGGCCACGAACCCAGGAAAGCAGGCAGCCTCTCACAGCTTGGAAAGGCAAAGAAATGAACTCTCTGCAGAATCCAGAAAGAATGGGGTCATATTGACATCTTGATTTGTGCCACTAAATTTGTGGTCATTTGTTACAGGACAATAAGGAACACCAAGAGGTGTCAGTTCCCTCATCCAAGACTGTGTGCTTGGGGGATAAGGAGTAATTTAGACCTAAATCATGACCGGAAGCTTTGCAGGTGGTTTCTCCTCTCTATCATCTCATCTCAGCAGCATAAATGACAGTGGCCACTGGCAGAGCATGCCTGACTTCTGTGGGCTCTGTGCCCTGTGCACACACCTGCTACATGTGTGTGAGTGTGGCCCCTGATCCCAGCGGACCTATATGAGAACAGCACCTATCCCAGGGACCTCAGGGAGAGACTGAGAGCTGCTAGCCCAGGTGTGTGTGTGGGGGGCTGCAGGTGAGATCTGGGTGGGGAGGCCCTTAGGACATTTTGAGGAGGGGACAGGTGGGTCCTTTGCCGTGGTAGCCAGGTTGAGTTTTAGGTAGAGCCTGCAACTCCGCCCTGAGGCTCACGTGTGTGTGTGTGTGGTGTGTGTGTGTGTGTGTGTGTGTGTGTGTGTGTTGGGAGCACACTCATGATCCGCATCAAAAAGCAAAGTGGAAGCCAGCAGGAAGTGGACAGAGGTCTCGGGAAGTTCCCGGGAGGACCTTGCTCACAGCAGGGCTTCTGGGTCCCTCCTACTTTGGTGATTCTGGTTGCTCCTCTGTCCCCCCAGAGGGAACGATGTCCTCAGGGCTTAGGCCCTTAGGGAAACAAGAGAAACCCCTGGAGAGAGAAGGCATTCTGGATGCTAGAACTGGGGAGAGACAAGAGTTCCTGTCCCCTCGCTGACTCAGTGGAGATTAGCTGAAGCAAACTCCAGGGGATAGTGAAGGACTGGGAAGCCTGGCGTGCTGCAGTCCATGGGGTCCCAAAGACTCAGACACAACTTAGCAACTGAACAACAAAAATTCATTGGAGGCAGCACCAGTTGGGGCCAGCAGGCCTGGAGAAGAGGGCTAGAGGGCTCAGACCAAGAGGCTGCAAAGGGGCCTCACCCGTAATAGCTGTCTCACCCACGACTCGTCCTTCCTGACTCGAGTTCTAGTGGGTCTCGGATGGTCCCATATTCTGTGCTCCAGAGACTCCATGCCAGGTGAGCAAGCACTGAGAGGTGTCTGCGACCCCAGGGCAGTGCGAAGACTGCCGACTGCCCATGTGGCTGCGAAGGGTCTGGTGACCCTCCTTTCCTGTTAGCATGCCCCCTCCCTCCATTCTCACAATCTTCCCCTTCTTTCCCCCAGGGAACAGATGGGGAGGTCAGGTGACTAGAGCTAATACTTTCCCTGAGGAACCATGGAGAGACCGGAGCAGAGATTCAGGTGAATTTCTTGCTGGACAGGACCCAACGGCAGCATATTTTGCAGCCAGAAGGAAAGTGCTCTTTATTCAGACCTCTCTGGTGGTCCGCAGTGGGTCACGGGCCCAGTAACCTGCCCTGTTGAAGCCTCCCCCAACCGTGGGAATCAGCCTGAGTTCTGGTCCACCCAGGGTTCAGGGCAGCCTGTCAGGGTCTCCAGGGAGACCCTGAGCCTGGGCCCAGGTTCTTAATAGCCGCAGGTCTCAGAGCTGGTTCTGTGCCTCAGGCTCTCCCTCTTGACCTCACTCGGGTCTCGGGTCTCAGGTAAGCTCTTTCTCACAGTCTGTTAAGGAGACGTGTCTGGAGGAACTAAGGACCCACGTCTGCTCTGTGGCTGATATGACAGTAAACATCTGTGTCAGGGCATAGTAATTCCTGCAAAAGAAAAGCGACACCTCCAAACTCATGTAACCTTCTCTGATGACTTCCCAGGGACTTCCCAGCCCCAGGTCATCCAGGGTCTGTTTCTGTCAGAGGTTTTTGGTCCAGACCCACCTCCCCTTCGTCCCTTTCCCATATTTCCTGCTATTTCTTGGACCTTCAAACACAGCCAGGTGTGCAGGGGGCATTTCCTCTGTCCCTTGGGCTTATGGGACCAGAACCTGGATCCCCAAACTCACTTGGTAGATGGGAGCTGGTGGCCTGGCATCTGGTAGGGAGGCCTGGGCACAGAGGAAGCGGGCATCAGAGAAGAGGGAAGGAGACTCACTTCTCCCGAGCAGCCATCTCCCAGCCTGCAGCCCCCACCCCAAATCCTATCTGGGCTCTGTTTCCCACCCTCGTTAGCCTGGCTCCCCTGGCTGATGATCCAGCACGCACTCTCCTCCTGGCTCGACTCCAAGGTTCTCTTGAGGTCAAGTCAGGGGACCAGGGCAGCCTCTGGATAAGGTGGTGGATGGTCACGTCCCTCAAGAGCATCCAGCTCTAGCCTGGTGGGACTTGCCATGTCCTAACTACTCTTACAAGTATCTCTGGTGGCTCAGAAGGCAAAGAATCTGCCTGCAATGCAGGAGACCCAGGCTTGATCCCTGGGTCAGGGAGAGCCCCTGGAGAAGGCAATGGTAACCCATTCCAGTATTCTTGCTTGGAGAAATCCATGGACAGAGGAGCCTGGCAGTCTACAGTCCATGGGGTCTCAAAGGCTGGACACGACTGAGTGACTTTCAACTATCCTCGAGTGAAAGGGGTCTGCACAGTGCGTCAGGGTTGGACAGCCACCTGCCCTGAGCCTGTGAAGTGGGGACGCTGGGGAGAAGAGACAAGGAAGGGATGTACTCACCTGGGAGACAGAGCTGCCAGAGGGACCACGTCCTGGGAGGAGACAGGAATTACCACCGAGATGTGAGGAAGCTTAGCCCATTCTCTCAGGAGAGGCTGAGAGTCCACCTTCCGGAGAACCATGGGAGAAAGAGCCCCACCAAGGGAGAGACACTGGCAATTTCAGGCTCCAGTGAGGGCGAGGGAGCCTCCCAGGATTATAACCCACAGGACAAGCAGACTAGCCAGTCGGGCTCCCCTGTGGTGAGGCCCCAGAGGAAGGCCCAGAGACCCTGGGGGAGGCAGGCAGGACCAGACGGGGCAGGGCCTGCCCGGGGTGCCCGCTGTCCTGGGCTGAACAGACACTCACCTGAGGTGGACGCTGGGGGCCAGTTCCCTCTGTTGTGCAGGCAGCGGGGGTTAGGGAAGAAAAACAGGCTTATTTGTGAGGCGTGTAGATGGAGGTCAAGGCTTTGGTGTCAGAATACGGGACAGGAGGATCCTCACGTCCAAGCAGGGGCTGGACACCTCCTTTCTCCATCAAGGCTGCTTAGAGGGGAGTGCCCAGCAAGGAAGCTGAGGAAAGTCCTTAAGAAGCCGTATCTGCCCTGAGTCCAGAGGGGCAGGACCACAGGCTAATCGGGTTCAGAAGAACGTGGCCACCGAAGGGACCAGGGCTCTGGGAAAGGCATCCATCCATCCAAAGCTTTGTCTGAGTGGACGCATCACGCTGATGGGGAGAGCAGGGCCAATGCGTGGGGAGGAAAGGGAAGCCAGTGACTCTGGGGTCTCACTGAGCGCAGTGTTGCTGCTGTGGCCCCCTGCCCTCACCCAGGAGCTGTTGAAATGTGACAGCGGCCTTGTCCTCTGTCTTCATCACCTGGACCCGAAGTGTAAAGACATCCCACCACCTGCTGACCTGGCACCATGTTCTGTCTCATGATCCGGGGCTGTTGTTAATGCATCTGCCACATGGGGGCATTTGACTCCACCTGGCCTGTCCAGACTTCCACTCTCTGGCCAAGCATGACCTTGGTCAGGATGTCCCTCAGATCCTGGCCCTGTGACTGCCCCTCATAGAGTAGCTGGATTTAAATATACAGGAAGAGATATCTTTTTCTGAATACTTACTACCTGCCAGCCTACATATAGGGAACTAGGACAAGGGAGGGATTTTAATTCTGTTAACTGATAGACGAGCCTTCCCTGGTGACTCAGAGGTAAAGAATCCGCCTGCCAATGCAGGAGACACGGGTTCGATCCCTGGGTCAGGAAGATTCCCTGGGGAAGGAAATGGCAATCCACTCTAGTATTCCTGCCTGGAAATTCCATGGACAGAGGAGTCCACGGAGTGGCAAAAGAGACAGACACAACTTCGCGACTAAATAACAAAATAAATGAGTATGGTGTTAAGGAAGCTGCCACAGGTCAATACCAGGAGAGGCAGGAACTGAAGGATGAGAGAATATCCGTGAGGAAGAGGGGAGGTCCTGGAGATCCAGGCCGGAAATTGGAGGATGGGGCGTCCTTCCTCTAGGACTAGGGTCAGCCTGGGGGCAGGAGCAGCATCTGGGAATGCCACTGTACCTGTGAAGGAAAATGAAACGCCCCAGGACAGCCAGCGGCGTCAGCACAAGCAGGACCCCAATCACGATGCCAGTAATGGCCCCCACACCGAGGGCTCGGCTGTTTTCTTGCCCTGAAAGCAGAAGAGAAACAGAGAGGGGAAGTGGGATCCGAGTTCACTGGAGGGAATATCCAGAGGAGTCTTACAGGGGAGGGCCTGGTTAGGAGGAAGGAAAGGCTCTGAGGCCTGTGTGGTTGTTTGTTTTATCATCACAGTGTCTTCCGGACTCTCCCACCGCACGTGGTTGCATCATTTCCCTCTTTATCAGATTGGAAACCTTGGACTTGCTCTAACTCTCCATTCCCTCACTGTAGCCATTTCCATGTCCTGTTCATTTTCCTCTGAAGGACTCTCTTCTTCTCACATTATGCCCCCGCCCTCTGACTTTTTCTTTCCGTCACTATTGTGGGTGGTGGAGGGCAGGTCCTTCCAGTCCACTAACACTGATTGGTTAATCATATNGAATATCCAGAGGAGTCTTACAGGGGAGGGCCTGGTTAGGAGGAAGGAAAGGCTCTGAGGCCTGTGTGGTTGTTTGTTTTGTCATCACAGTGTCTTCCGGACTCTCCCACCGCACGTGGTTGCATCGTTTCCCTCTTTATCAGATTGGAAACCTTGGACTTGCTCTAACTCTCCATTCCCTCACTGTAGCCATTTCCACGTCCTGTTCATTTTCCTCTGAAGGACTCTTTTCTTCTCACATTATGCCCCCGCCCTCTGACTTTTCCTTTCCGTCACTATTGTGGGTGGTGGAGGGCAGGTCCTTCCAGTCCACTAACACTGATTGGTTAATCATGTTAGCCAGTGTTTCCAGCTACTCCTGTGTGACTGGCACGGGGGGAAATCCTTCCCACCCAGCTCTTTCCATCCCCATGAGGGAGGGGCTGTCTTCCCACTGTACACACATAGATCTGAGACACAGAGTAGTTCAGTAAATCACCGGAAGCCACAGAACTCGTAGCGGGTGAAACAAAATGCAATCAAGCTGTTTGGCTTTACAGTCAAAAACCACCATGTTGAAAACCAAAATATCACCAGTGAAAATGTTTCTTGCATGCTGACTCTGTGAAGGGACCCGGGGAAGGATTTTAATCTCATCAACTTCCTGGTGAATAGCCTCTGAACAGCCCTAAAACCCAGCTGTTCTTCTCCAGGTTTACAGATGAGGAAACTGAGGCACAAGATCCAGAGTGTTGCCCATAGTCAAACAGCTCTCACAAATAATAACCAAACTACGACAAGATGAGCTCAGTTTTGCATAACTAATTAGACATAGTGTTCTACAGGCTCTGAAAGGAGACCACATCCTCATTATTTGCATTCATTACACACCCACTTCCTGTGAAATCACAAGGGAAGGTGCAGAGGTGTTGAGGGTCACTTAGAGTGCTCAGCTGGGGAGTTGGGGTCTCATCTGCAGACTCTGACGGTGGGGAGACTCTACATTGATGGGATCCTGCATCCTCTGTCCTGACACTGTTGACTGTGTGGGGCAGCATCGCCCCCTCAGTGAGCCGTAAACTCTGCTCATCAGTTCACTGACCATTGGCTGCATGTCCCCATGTCACTTGGTCTGTTTGCCCCTGGACTGGAATGCTCATGGGCTTTCTAAGAGGTAGGGACTGACTACCGAAGAGCATGACCTTTGCCTGTGGTTCCAGATCTCTTGGACTGATGCCTATGTCCATGGAATTCTTCAGGTAAGAATAGTGGAGTGAGTTGCCATTTCCTCCTCCAGGGGATCTTCCCCACCCAGGGATCGAATCTGCATCTCTTAGTCTCTGGGATTAGCACTGGCAGGCAGGTTCTTTGGTTCTTTACCACTAGCCCCACCTGTGAAGCCCCTAGAGAGGAAAGAGGGTACATCAAACTTGAGGACAAGTCCAGTTCCTTGCCTGATCCCATCTGAGAGCTCTGTGGGATGAGCCTTCCTTCTCAGGGTCCAAAACTAGCCTCCTCTCTGTTCTGGTTTTCTATTCCTAATGTGCTTGTCTGAGATTGACTCAGGTAGCTATATAATCAAGGTCCATGTCTAAAGCACTGGAGTCCTTAGTGTGAACGGATGGCTGTCTCCATGTTGGGCAGGTCTAAGGAGAACCCGCTTGTCAAGAAAGATGTTTTCTTCTTCATTGTTAAATTATTTAAACAGGGTTGAAGAAAATTTGGAGCTGAAGTATAAGAAGTGAAAACAATAACTTGGAAGGGTGATTCCTCAGCACATTTGAGCAGGTAGAAGAAAGAATCAGTGAATGTGAAGATAGAAAAAAAAGAAATTATTCATTCAGACTGGGGATTAGAAAGGAAAAAAAAAAATGAGGACTAGTGACTCCAGGCAAAGTATTATGCAGAACTCCATCAAGTGGACAAACATGCAGAATGGCAGTTTTTGAAGTAGAAGAGAGAGATGCAAGCAGTGAAAAAAATGTTTAAAATTAATGGCTTAAAACTTTCCAAGCTAGAGGAGAGATTACATATCAAGGGTGGTTTAGGAACTCCACAAAAGGATCTTTCAAGATACAGATGTTGTGACACAATTTAGTTAAATTGCTGAAATACTGAGGGAAAGAGGAAATGAGTAAAGCTGCAAGAGAGAAGTGGCTTATCACGAACAATGGATCTTCAACAAGGTGAAAAGCAAATTTCACATCAGAGACCAGAAGGGGGGCCAGAAGATATTGGGATGAGTGAATTAAATCCTAAATGGAAGATTTCAACCAGGAAAGCAATGTACAGAAAAAGTCTTCTTCAGTGAAGAAGGACTTTCTTAGATGAACAACAGTCAAGGGAGTTCATTTCTTGGAGACGTGCCTCATATGAAACGTAAAGGGAATCCTTTAAGATGACTGTTCCAATGCTGGACAGTAACTCAAAGCCCTAGGAACGTATAAAGAACAGTGGTCAGGAGAACAAGACGGGGGACGTGGAGCACGTCTCTCTCCACAGGGGCATCAGGAACACACCTTCAGAGACAGAAGTGCGTGCAGAGCACCAGCTGAGAGTGGAGAGGAGCACCTGACCAGCGGAGGAGAATCTACAGAAGCATGCAAGCCACAGGCGGCGGACAGTGAGACAGTTGATAGGTGGCAGCCTCAACCAAAAGACACACAGCTGAATGGACACAAACACAGGATCCTTATAGACGCTCTCCACCAGAAACCCACTTCAGACCCAAAGACACTGGTATANCCTGTGAAGCAGGGACGCTGGGGAGAAGAGACAAGGAAGGGATGTACTCACCTGGGAGACAGAGCTGCCAGAGGGATCATGTCCTGGGAGGAGACAGGAGTTACCACCAGATGTGAGGAAGCTTAGCCCATTCTCTCAGGAGAGGCTGAGAGTCCACCTTCTGGAGAACCATGGGAGAAAGAGCCCCACCAAGGGAGAGACACTGGCAGTTTCAGGCCCCAGTGAGGGCAAGGGAGCCTCCCAGGATTATAACCCACAGGACAAGCAGACTAGCCAGTCGGGGTCCCCTGTGGTGAGGCCCCAGAGAAAGGCCCAGAGACCCTGGGGGAGGCAGGCAGGAACAGACAGAGCAGGGCCTGACCAGGGTGCCCGCTGTCCTGGGCTGAACAGACACTCACCTGAGGTGGACGCTGGGGGCCAGTTCCCTCTGTTGTGCAGGCAGCCGGGGTTAGGGAAGAAAAACCGGCTTATTTGTGAGGAGTGTAGATGGAGGTCAAGGCTTTGGTGTCAGAACACGGGACAGGAGGATCCCCACGTCCAAGCAGGGGCTAGACACCTCCTTTCTCCACCAAGGCCGCTTAGAGGGGAGTGCCCAGCAAGGAAGCTGAGGAAAGTCCTTAAGAAGCCGTATCTGCCCTGAGTCCAGAGGGGCAGGACCACAGGCTAATCGGGTTCAGAAGAACGTGGCCACCGAAGGGACCAGGGCTCTGGGAAAGGCATCCATCCATCCAAAGCTTTGTCTGAGTGGACGCATCACGCTGATGGGGAGAGCAGGGCCAATGCGTGGGGAGGAAAGGGAAGCCAGCGACTCTGGGGTCTCACTGAGCGCAGTGTCGCTGCTGTGGCCCCCTGCCCTCACCCAGGAGCTGCTGAAATGTGACAGTGGCCTTGTTCTCTGTCTCCATCACCTGGACCTGAAGTGTAAAGACATCCCACCACCTGCTGACCTGGCACGATGTTCTGTCTCATGATCAGGGGTGTCGTTAATGCATCTGCCACATGGGGGCATTTGACCCCACCTGGCCTGTCCAGACTTCCACTCTCTGGCCAAGCGTGACCTTGGTCAGGATGCCCCTCAGATCCTGGCCCTGTGACTGCCCCTCATAGAGTAGCTGGATTTAAATATACAGGAAGAGATANAAAGGGGCCTCACCCATCATATTTGTCTCACCCATGACTTGTTCTTCCCTCCTGACTCATGTGCTAGAGGCTCTCAAAGGATCCCATATTCTGTGCTCCAGAGACTCAGTTACAAGCAATCAAATACTGAGAGGTGTCCATGACTCCAGGGCAGTGTGAGGACAGCCGACTGCCCACGTGGCTGGGCAGGGGTCTTTTGACCCTCCTTTCCTGTTGATATGGTCCCCACCCACCATCCTCACATTTCTTCCCTGTGCTTTCCCCCAGGGAATAGATGGGGAGGTCAGGTCACTTAGAGTTAATACTTTCCCTGTGGGACCCAGGAGAGAATGGAGCAGAGATTCAGGTGAATTACTGGCTGGACAAGACCCAAGTGCAGTATATTTTGCAAAGCAAGGGAAAAGTGAAAGTGAAAGTCGCTTAGTTGTGTCCGACTCTTTGGGACCCCAAGGACTGTATAGTCCATGGAATTCTCCAGGCCAGAAAACTGGAGTGGGTAGCCTTTCTGTTCTCCAAGGGATCTTCCCAACCATGGGCTGGAACCTTGGGACCACCCAAGATCTAAATAAAGAGGACTTTCCCCTTGTGGCTCAGCTGGTAAAGAATCCACCTGCAATCCAAGGCAAGGGGGAGGTGCTCTTTATTTACCAGCTGAGCCACAAAGGGGAAGGTGCTCTTTATTCAGATCTTGGGTGGTCCACAATGGATCACAGGCCCAGTCACTTGCCCTGTTGGTCTTCCTCCCTCCAACTGTGGGAATAGTAGCATGAGTTCTGGTCCATTCAGGGTTCAGGGCAGCCTATCAGGGTCTCCAGGAATCCAGAAAGGACCTGGATACTGGACCCAGATTCCCAAATACCCTCAAGGTCCCAGAGCTGCTTCTCTGTCTCAGACTCTTCCCCTTGACGTTACTCGGGTCTTGGGTCTCAGATAAGCTCTTTCCCACAGTCCGTAAGCAGGTGTGTCTAGGGGAACTAAGGACCCACATCTGCTTTGTGGTTGAGCCCACAGTCTGTGTCGGGGCGTAGTAATTCCTGCAAAAGAAAACCAACGCCTTGGAGCTCATGTAACCTTCTCAGATGTATCAGGGACTTCCCGGCCCCAGGTCCCCCAGGGGCTCTGTGGGGGGGTTGTTTGTATCAGAGGTTTTTGGTCCAGACCCATCTCCTCTTCATCCCATTTTCCATCTTTCCTCCTATTTCTTGACCTCCAAACATAGCTAGGCGTAAAGGGGGCATTTCCTCTGCCCCTTGGGCTTATGAGACCAGAACTTGGTTTCACACACTCACCTGGTAGATGGGAACTGGTGGCCTGGCATCAGGTAGGGAGGCCTGGGGCATGGGAGAGAGTGGGCATCAGTGGAGAAGGAAAGAGAGTCATTTCTCCCAAGCACCCATCTCCAAGCCTGAAGCCCCCACCCCAAATCCTATCTGAGCTGTGTATCCCACCCTTGTTAGCCTGGCTCCCTTGACTGATAATCCAGGGCCCACCTGGTTCCTTCTGGACTCCAAGCTTCTCTTGAGGCCAAGTGAGGGGACCAGGGCAGCCTTAGGATAAGGTGGTAGGCGGTCATGTCCCTGAAACGCATCCAGGTCCTGGCATGGTGGGACTTGCCATGTCTTAACAACTCTTACTGAGCTTCCCTGTTGGCTCAGAGATAAAGAATCTGCCTGCAGTGTGGGAGAACCGGGTTCATTCCCTGGGTCAGGAAGATCCCCTGGAGAGGGCAATGACAACCCACTCTAGTATTCTTGCCTGGAAAATTCCATAGACAGAAGAGCCTGGCGGTCTACAGTCCATGGAGTCACAAAAAATGGACATGACTGAGCGACTTTCAACTACCCTCGAGTGAAAGGGGTCTGCACAGTGCGTCAGGGTTGGACAGCCCCCTGCCCTGAGCCTGTGAAGCAGGGACGCTGGGGAGAAGAGACAAGGAAGGGATGTACTCACCTGGGAGACAGAGCTGCCAGAGGGATCACGTCCTGGGAGGAGACAGGAGTTACCACCGAGATGTGAGGAAGCTTAGCCCATTCTCTCAGGAGAGGCTGAGAGTCCACCTTCCGGAGAACCATGGGAGAAAGAGCCCCACCAAGGGAGAGAGACTGGTAATTTCAGGCCCCAGTGAGGGCAAGGGAGCCTCCCAGGATTATAACCCACAGGACAAGCAGACTAGCCAGTCGGGCTCCCCTGTGGTGAAGCCCCAGAGAAAGGCCCAGAGACCCTGGGGGAGGCAGGCAGGACCAGACAGAGCAGGGCCTGCCCGGGGTGCCCGCTGTCCTGGGCTGAACAGACACTCACCTGAGGTGGACGCTGGGGGCCAGTTCCCTCTGTTGTGCAGGCAGCCGGGGTTAGGGAAGAAAAACAGGCTTATTTGTGAGGAGTGTAGATGGAGGTCAAGGCTTTGGTGTCAGAACACGGGACAGGAGGATCCTCACGTCCAAGCAGGGGCTGGACACCTCCTTTCTCCACCAAGGCCGCTTAGAGGGGAGTGCCCAGCAAGGAAGCTGAGGAAAGTCCTTAAGAAGCCGTATCTGCCCTGAGTCCGGAGGGGCAGGACCACAGGCTAATAGGGTTCAGAAGAACGTGGCCACCGAAGGGACCAGGGCTCTGGGAAAGGCATCCATCCATCCAAAGCTTTGTCTGAATGGACGCATCATGCTGATGGGGAGAGCAGGGCCAATGCGTGGGGAGGAAAGGGAAGCCAGCGACTCTGGGGTCTCACTGAGCGCAGTGTCGCTGCTGTGGCGCCCTGCCCTCACCCAGGAGCTGCTGAAATGTGACAGTGGCCTTGTCCTCTGTCTTCATCACCTGGGCCTGAAGTGTAAAGACATCCCACTACCTGCTGACCTGGCACCATGTTCTGTCTCATGATCCGGGGTGTTGTTAATGCATCTGCCACATGGGGGCATTTGACCCCACCTGGCCTGTCCAGACTTTCACTCTCTGGCCAAGCGTGACCTTGGTCAGGATGCCCCTCAGATCCTGGCCCTGTGACTGCCCCTCATAGAGTAGCTGGATTTAAATATACAGGAAGAGATACCTTTTTCTGAGTACTTACTACCTGCCAGCCTACGTATAGGGAACTAGGACAAGGAGGGGTCTTAATTGTGTTAACTGATAGACGAGCCTTCCCTGGTGACTCAGAGGTAAAGAATCTGCCTGCCAGTGCAGGAGACACGGGTTCGATCCCTGGGTCAGGAAGATTCCCTGGGGAAGGAAATGGTAACCCACTCTAGTATTCCTGCCTGGAAATTCCATGGACAGAGGGGTTCATGGAGTGGCAAAAGAGATGGACACAACTTCGCGACTAAGTAACAAAATCAATGAGGACGGTGTTAAGGAAGCCATCACAGGTCAATACCTGGTGAGGCAGGAACTGAAGCACAAGAGAGAATATCCGTGAGGAAGAGGGGAGGTCCTGGAGATCCAGGCTGGAAATTGGAGGATGGGGCATCCTTCCTCTAGGACTAGGGTCAGACTGGGGGCAGGAGCAGCATCTGGGAATGCCACTGTACCTGTGGAGGAAAATGAAACGCCCCAGGACAGCCAGCAGCGTCAGCACAAGCAGGACCCCAATCGTGATGCCAGTAATGGCCCCCACACCAAGGGCTTGGGTGTTTTCTTGCCCTGAAAGCAGAAGAGAAAGAGAGAGGGGAAATGGGGTCTGAGTTCACTGGAGGGAATATCCAGAGGAGTCTTACAGGGAGAGGGCCCAGTTAGGAGGAAGGAAAGGCTCTGAGATCGGTATATGGCTGCACGTTTTGTCATCACAGTGTCTTCCAGACTCTCCCACCACACGTGGTTGCATCATTTCACTCTTTACCAGATTTGAAACCTTGGACTTGCTCTAACTCTCCATTCTCTCACTGTAGCTAGTTCCATGTCCTGTCCTGTTCTTTTTCCTCTGAAGGCCTCTTTTCTTCTCACACTGTGCCCCCACCCTGTGATTTTTTCTTTCCATCACTATTGTCGATCTTAGAGAGCAGGTCCTCTCCAGTCCACTCAACACTGATTAGTAGTAATCATATTAGCCAACTGTTTCTAGGTCCTCCTGTGTGACTGGCACAGTGGGAAATCCTTTACCCCCATCTGTTTGAATCTTTCCCCCTCCAGGGAGGGGTTGTGAGCCCCACTGTACATACATAAATCTGAGACACAGAGCAGGTCAATAACTCAATGGAAGTCATAGAACGGGGGCTGGATGAAACAAAATGCAATCAAGTCGTCTGACTCTACAGCCCCAAACAGCAATGTTGCAAAACAAAATATCACCTGTTAAAACATTTCTTGCATGCTGACTCTGTCCATGAACAGAGGCGTTCTTGCATGAACCCCTCTGTCCATGGAATTTCCAGGCAGGAATACTAGAGTGGGTTACCATTTCCTTCCCCAGGGAATCTTCCTGACCCAGGGATCGAACCCGTGTCTCCTGCATTGGCAGGCGGATTCTTTACCCTGAGTCACCAGGGAAGGCTCGTCTATCAGTTAGTTCAGTGGTGGTTAGTTCAGTTCAGTTTAGTCACTCAGTCATGTCCGACTCTTTGCGACCCCATGAATCGCCTGGGATTTCTTTGGAAGGAATGATGCTAAAGCTGAAACTCCAGTACTTTGGCCACCTCATGCAAAGAGCTGACTCATTGGAAAAGGGTGGTTAAGGAACTCCAAAAAAGGATCTTTCAAGATACAAGTGTTCTGACACAATATAGTCAAATCACTGAAAGACCGAGGGAAAGAGGGATGATTAAAGCAGCAAGAGAGAAGTGACTTATCATGCACAGTGGATCTTCAGTAAGGTGAAAATAAAACTCCACATCAGAGATAAAGGGCCAGAAGGTATTGGGACCACTGATTTAAGTCCTAAAAGGAAGACCGTCAACCAGGAAAGTAATGTACAGAAAAAGTCTCCTTCAATGAAGCTCAAATTAGGACTTTCCCAGATAAACTATTGTCAAGGGAGTTAATTCCTTGGACACAAGCCACATATGAAATGTAAAAGGACTCCTTTCAGATGACTGAGCAAACATTGGACAGTAACTCAGAGTCATTGGAATATATAAAGAACAGTGGTCAAAGTGACACAATATCTCATTTAAGCCAATATTATTGTCTTTTTTGTAATCACTTGTTTTTCTTTTCATTTCAAAGGTATTTCAGGAAACAATATTTATAAATCTATATAACGGACATAAATTGTATAATGATGGCTGAAATCTATGACAATAAGTGTATAGAATAGGGGGAATGGAGATGTATACTACACATTGTATTACACATTATAGAATACAATTGGTATTTCAACTCAATAGATACATGTATAAGATATTAATTGTCATCTTCAAGTTAGCCACTAAGGCAAGAACTGAAATACGCTGGATAGGGAAAGAACAGAATTAAAATGACACTTAAGAAAGGAAATCACTTAATTACCAAAGAGGAAGAAAGAGAGGAATTAATAGGACATATACCAAGTAACGAGATGGCAGATGCTCTTTCCTATCGGGAAGTATCTGACTCATAGATAGCCTCAATCTTGAAATTAAAGGCAGAGAAGCACAGAATGGATTAAAATTATGACCCATCCCTATACACTCTTCAAGGGACTCACATTAGATATAAAGACATAGAAGGTTGAAGTAAGGTTGGAAAAAGATATTCTATGCAAATAGTAATAAAAAGAGAATTGTGGTGGCTGTATGAATGTCTGATATATTAATCTCTAAATCTAAAAAGCCTACAAGAGCCAAAGTAGGACCTTACATATCAAGAAAAATTTCCATTCACCAAGGAAATCAAGCAATTATAAGCATCATGCACCTAACAACACCAGAATTGTGAATCAAGATGGACAGCATCGAGGGGAGAAATAGCTCGGTCACAACAGTGGACATGACCACATCCCACTTTCAATGATGGATGCAGCAGTCAGAGGGAATTTCAGTGAGAAACTAGAGACTGTGAGAGCACTGTAAACCAGAGACCTAACTGACCAATAGACAACACACAATCATAGGAGTTTATGTTGCGCAAATTACAGTCCTCAAGGCCCCCATCTCTCACCACACATGACCACCGCCTATCCTGGGAAGAAATGGTGTCACTTCCACTGTAGAGACGATGCTGCAACTAAGAAAGACAGGTGGAGGGACCTGGAGTTGAGTGTGCCAGCAAGCCTGCAATCACAACAGTGCCAACTAACATACTGAACACTTGAAAGTGAAAAAGTGAAAGTCGCTCAGTCCTGTTGGACTCTTTGAGACCACATGGACTATACAATCCATGGAATTCTCCTGGCCTGGATGCTGGAGTGGGTAGCCTTTCCTTTCTCCAGGGGATCTTCCCAACTGAGGGACTGAACTCAGGTCTCTCACACTGCAGGTGAATTCTTTATCAGCTGAGCCACCAGGGAAGCCCTACTTCCTGAATACACATCTGCTATGTGATTTCCACCCTCATTGGAAAGCCTATCACAAAACTTTATTAAAGTGCATATAAACACCACTGTACACATAAGAAAAAGGGAGATTTAGACTTTAATATCTCACTGGGGCTTCCCAGGTGGAATTAGTGGTAAAGAACTTGTCTGCCAATCAAGAGACATAAGAGACACAGTCCCTGGGTGGGGAAGATCCCCTGGAGGAGGACTCGGCAACCCCTGCAGGGGAAGGTGGAGTCTTTACCACTGGACTGCCCAGGAAGTCCCAGCTACTGATTTTAGTGCTGCTTCCAGTGGTCTTGGCAATGAGGCTTCACAGCAGGGGGCAAGGAGAAATCAGGGGATGAGGAGGGGAGAGAGGGCACAAGTTCCAATTGCTTGAAGTGAAGGAAATGAGATGATAGGCTAATTGTTGGTGGACTTAATAAAGGAAGGTTATCCAGGTTAAAATGGGTTTCACTGGAGGATTTAGACGATAATGCAGGAGACATGGGTTCAGTCCCTGAGCTGGAAAGAGTCCCTGGAGAAGGGAATGGCAACCTACTCCAGGATTCTTGCCTGGGAAATCCAATGGACAGAGGAGCCTAGCGGGCTACAGTCTGTGGTGTTGCAAAGAGTCAGACAGGACTGAGCAACTAACACAGGAGGTGGTCATGGTTACTCACTCAGCCTACGGGGATCACTTATCCTGGAGTTGCCCCCGCTGGAGGCCTCACACTGATAATTCCCGGTGTCCCCTCTGCTGACCCAGTCTAGGGGGAGGGTGCTGTTGTCGGGGATGAGGGTCATCCCCTCTGTCATCTTCTGTGGTCTTTGAAGAGCCAGCGTATGGAGACCCCAGTCTCATCTGTGAGGCAGGTCAGGACCGCGGGACCCTCAGGTTCTGTGACAGGGGTGTTGCTGGTTTGGAGGGAGGGCCGTGCCACCAGGGCTGTGGAGAGACAGGGGAGATAAATGACTGAGAGTGAGTCAGGGCCTGGGCCTTGCTCCCTCCTCAGTCTCGGGGCCCAGTGACCTCTGTAAAGGCGACTCTAAGGAAGGCCCTGGGTCTTTGTTCAGGTGACAATGGGAAAGAAATGACTTCACATCTCCTCTGACCCCCAGATCACACCAGGGGCACCCTTGCCTGGCTGCTGGAACAACATTGTAGTATTGGACAGCTTGTGGTATCAGCCCTGGGAACCTCTTCTTAGCCCATGTATCCAGCAACCTCATCATCAGGTGGAAATCTTCTATGATGCTTCCACGTGACCCTATCCAAAGGTTTGTGACAGAATAAATGTTAGCCCCTCTCATTCAGTACATTGTGGTTCAGTTGCTCAGTTATGTCTGTTTGTGACCCACAGGCTGTGGCGCACCAGGCTTCCCTGTCCTTCACTATCTCCTAGAGTTTGCTCGAACTCTTGTCCATTGAGTCGGTGATGCCATCCAACCATCTCATCCTCTGTTGCCCTCTTCTCCTCCTGCCCGCAATCTTTCCCAGCATCAGGGTCTTTTCCATGAGTCGGCTCTTTGCATCAGGTGGCCAAAGTACTGGAGCTTCAGCTTCAGTGTTAGTCCTTCCAGTGAATATTCAGGGTTGATTTCCTTTAGGATTGATTCGTTTGATCTCTTGGCTGTCCAGTTCAGTTCAGTTCAGTTCAGTCGCTCAGTCGTGTCCAACTCTTTGCGACCCCATGAACTGCAGCACACCAGGCTTCCCTATCCATCACCAACTTCCAAGGGACTCTCAAAATTCTTCTCCAGCACCACAGTTCGAAAGCATCAATTCTTTGGCACTCAGCCTTCTTTATGGTCAATTCTCACATCCTTACCTGACTACTGGATAAACCATAACTTTGACTATATGGACCTTCACACATCTGTTTATTTCGGGGGAGCAAGCTTGCCAGTCCTCTCCATGTTTTGGGCAGAACAACTTTATATTATTAAGGAACCAGAACAGCTTTATATTTTTAAGGAACATGTTCCCATTTGTGAAATAATTTAGTTGGGAATGAAGATGATCAGGTTAGTTTTCATGATCTTAGGACCACGGGAGATTATAGTCGAATGATTTCTTAATCTGAAGAAGTCTTTTAATTCTGGCCTGTGGAGTGAATATCATGGTGAAGGAAATCTCTAGAGAGAAGTGGTTATGGTTTTAACAAAAGGCTGTAAAAACTAGTCCTATAAACTAGGGGAACTGTCTGTCTATGGGACACAGCTTGGTTAATAATTACTTCCCAGATGTTTTAGAAGACCAGAGAAGTCTCGCTCTGTGTCTCTCTCCTTTCTCTCTCCCCCATCTCTATTTCTTGCTCCCTTCTCTCTCTCTGGGCTTCCCTCATATGTCAGTTGGTAAAGAACCCGCCTGCAATGCAGGAGACCTGAGTTTGATCCCTGGGTTGGGAAGATGCCCTGGAGAAGGGAAAGGCTACCCACTCCAGTATCCAAGCCTGGAGAATTCCATGGACTGTATAGTGCATGGGGTCACAAAGAGTCAAGCACTACTGAGCGACTTTCACTTTCACTTCACTTCTCTGCCTCTTTCTTTCTCCCTCCCACCCCTCCAACCTTCTCTTGAAAGAGAGAAAGAAGATAGGAAGAAAAGAAAGAAAACCAGAGAGATCTCCACCTGAGGTTCAGTCAGAATCCTCCAGGGACCACTTATTAGAGACCCTGATTTTCTGGCTGTGGTGCTATCCAGGCCTGTCAGGTAATGTTGGGTCTGAGAGTACACGGTATGGCTGGGGATAAAGAGAACCTGGGCGTATTTCTGGGGCTTCACACTGACAAGCCAAGAATCCTGTGTGGCAGGAGAGGTGAGGTTTTCCTCTGGATGGTAACAGGAGTCTGAGGAGGAAGTGGTGGGGGTGGCCGGGCCATCTGAAGCAAAGAGCATAAAGCCACACGTGGTGCAATCAGAGGGAAGGGAAATTCTTGGTCTGCATTAGGGCCCCAAGGCTCTTCTGAGCTGCTCACACACGTCTGAAAAATTTCTCATCATTGCCCTTCATGCTCACTCATTGTGAGTCTGACATATTCATCTGTTTCTCCCATTATATTCTGGTGATCCTCAGCCCCTCAAGACAGAACAGCCCCTTCCTTCTCCATCTTGATTTAAGGTGGGCCTGCCTGAACTTGTCTGAAACAGGAAGTCACGGCCAGTCTCAGCGGGGGTGGGAGTCCATGTGCCTAGGCCTGACAGGGATGGGTATGGCCTGGCCTCTGGCAGCGTGGATTTGGGTAGGCAGCCTGGACCACACAGGAACAGAGGTTACTCACAGAGGACATCCAGGGTGAATGGGTCACTGTGGCTGACACCGGGTTCCTGACTTTGCACACATAGGGTCCTGTGTCATTCCTTGTCACAGTGAGCACAGTGAGAATCCTGCGGTCCTCAGACAGTTCCAGGCCGGTGCTGCTGGGGAGGCTCCGATTGTGGACCCACCACATGTAGAAGTTGTTCTGAGTCTCTGCTCCACATTTTAATGCCACAGAACTCACCTCCCCACAACACTCCAAGGTCAGAGAGGAAGCACTCACAGTATACACAGAGATGTCCGATTTGTCTGTCTGTGAATCATTCTTTGCAACAGGCAGGGTGTAGGGTCCTGTGTCTTTCTGGATGACGTTCTGGATCAGCAGGGTCCCACTGGGGTAACGTGTCTCCCGACCACTGTGGGCAGAGCCTTGGGTAGTTGCCTTAGTGTCTACTCTGTATGATGCAATTAGCTGGGTTCTGTCTACCCTTTCTCCTCTGTGCCAGGCAGGCATAGCCTAGAGGCTTCTTTGGCAGATTGTGGGCAAGTAGGAGAACATCCGTCCCTTCTGTGGCAAGGTGGGGCAACAGTTTAACAGAGTTGTCCAGTGGTGGGCAGGGGCCAGAAGTTTAAGAATGAGACTAGGAGGGAAGAGAGAGAAACCAGTTAATATTCTGACTTGTGTGTTGGGATGGCAAAATGGTGCCTGGGTCCTGAACAGATCTCTTCATCTCTCCGCCTTGGGGTGTGTATGTGTGTGTGTGTGTGTACGTGTGTGCGTGTGTGTAAGTGTGTCCTACTGTTTCAACATCAGCAGCATGACCCCTGTCACTTCAGCCCCTCTGGGCTCGTTTTTTCCCCTTCTCCCCCAGCTGTCCCTGGCTCACCCCCTCGCTGCCCTCACACGCCTGCTCACACTCAGGGCCTCTTGAGAGACGCCCCTCTCCCCGACCAGCTGCTGTAAAGACCCTCCGTGCTCACTGCTGACCCTTCCCCGCTCGGCNTCTCCATCTTGATTTAAGGTGGGCCTGCCTGAACTTGTCTGAAACAGGAAGTCACGGCCAGTCTCAGCGGGGGTGGGAGTCCATGTGCCTAGGCCTGACAGGGATGGGTATGGCCTGGCCTCTGGCAGCGTGGATTTGGGTAGGCAGCCTGGACCACACAGGAACAGAGGTTACTCACAGAGGACATCCAGGGTGAATGGGTCACTGTGGCTGACACCGGGTTCCTGACTTTGCACACATAGGGTCCTGTGTCATTCCTTGTCACAGTGAGCACAGTGAGAATCCTGCGGTCCTCAGACAGTTCCAGGCCGGTGCTGCTGGGGAGGCTCCGATTGTGGACCCACCACATGTAGAAGTTGTTCTGAGTCTCTGCTCCACATTTTAATGCCACAGAACTCACCTCCCCACAACACTCCAAGGTCAGAGAGGAAGCACTCACAGTATACACAGAGATGTCTGATTTGTCTGTCTGTGAATCATTCTTTGCAACAGGCAGGGTGTAGGGTCCTGTGTCTTTCTGGATGATGTTCTGGATCAGCAGGGTCCCGTTGGGGTAACGTGTCTCCCGACCACTGTGGGCAGAGCCTTGGGTAGTTGCCTTAGTGTCTACTCTGTATGATGCAATTAGCTGGGTTCTGTCTACCCTTTCTCCTCTGTGCCAGGCAGGCATAGCCTAGAGGCTTCTTTGGCAGATTGTGGGCAAGTAGGAGAACATCCGTCCCTTCTGTGGCAAGGTGGGGCAACAGTTTAACAGAGTTGTCCAGTGGTGGGCAGGGGCCAGAAGTTTAAGAATGAGACTAGGAGGGAAGAGAGAGAAACCAGTTAATATTCTGACTTGTGTGTTGGGATGGCAAAATGGTGCCTGGGTCCTGAACAGATCTCTT
>SJYW01038577.1:0-13173 GCA_006410735.1 Raphicerus campestris
ATAACCTATAATGGAAAAGAATCTGAAAGAAGAAAATATGCAATTGAATCACTTTGCTGTATGTCTGAAACTAACACAGTATTCACTGTAAGTCAAATGTACTTCAACAGGCAGGGCGGGTGGAGGAGGAGGAAGAAACTAAAATATCTGCGGGCTTCCCGGGTGATTCAGTGGTAAAGGATCCGCCTGCCAGGGTAGGAGACACGGGTTCGACCCCTGTTCTGGGAAGATCCCACATGCTATAGGATAACTAAGCCCATACGCCCCAGCTCCTGAGCCTGTGCTTCCCTGGAGCCCAGGAGTGGCAACTGCTGAAGCCTGTCCGCCCGAGAGCCATGCTCCACAGCAAGAGGAGCCACTGCAATGAGAAGCCCACTCCTCGCAACTAGACAGCAGCCTTCACAGCAACAAAGACCCAGCACAGGCCAAATACATAAATATCGATCTGCCTGTACAGAGACTCTGGGAGCCACAGCTGGCTGGGAACCTCACTGTAACAGGGGGAGGCGGGGATTCACACCAGGGCCACACACTCTGATGCCGGCAGAGGTGATGACACTCTGGACAGCAAAAGGTTAAAAAAAGAAGACAGAAGAAAAAAGAGAGCTACTTTCCTAGGAAAGAAATAAAAATCTAAGTGAACACAAGGCTCTTCTGACTTTATCAAAAATCTTGTGGCGAAGTCCAATCTCAAATGCCTGGCTGACTGCATCAGTCACATCTCAAACCACGGCCACCCACCTCGGTGTGGATGAGGCCTGCAGGTTCTGGGATCAGGGGGACACCACTTGAACCTTTTTCCTCAGAAACAAGAGCAGCAGTGTTTCTGTCTACCCAACGGGTAGGGAGACTCAGGAACCTCAGGGTCAGTTCTAAGACGAGACCTGTCCCTCAGGAAGAGGTCAAAAGAGCAGGGCATGGCAGCAAACTGTTTGGCTTGGTTTCCCAGAAAAGACAAGTGGCAACAGATGTAGGCACAGTCTGCTCTAGAGTCTGCAAACGCTGACCAGGGAACCCACCTCATGACACACACAGTAAGAACAGCATCTATTTCCACCGGAAGGCTATATAAATCCACTTCAAGGACACTGGGCTTCCCTGGTGGCTCAGACAGTAAAGAACCCACCTGCAGTGCAGGAGATGTAGGTTTGATCCCTGGGTCAGGGAGATCCACTGGAGAAGAAAATGGCAACCCACTCCACTATTCTTGCCTGGAGAAATCCACGGACAGAGGAGCCTGGTGGGTTATAATCCACGGGGTCACAAAGAGTTGGACAGGACTGAGCGATTAACACTTTCACTTTTCAAGGAGATTGGTAACACTCCCAAAACAAATTGTACGGTCCCTCTGAGGCTCTGATGCCACTCAATGAAAACTGAGCCATCACTGAACTTCACTTTGTATCAGCAGCCCCAAGTTCATGATGAACCAGGAGAAAAAGGAGAAGAGATGAGCCTTTTTTAAAAACTATAAAAAATAGAAATTAAAAAAAAAAATTAAGTCACAGGTAATTGGTAGGGAAGGCAGGACTAATCAGAAGGGAGCTCTGTTATCATGAAGAAAGATATTTATTAAATTAAGAAATAAACAGCTATGTTTAGTTAGAGGGTATGTACAAGTATAATCATGTGGTTATTATGTATCCTTGGAAATACAGTGTGTGTTAATTTAGCAGAAATATGGTCAATTAACTCGGAATTTAGATGGACACGTTATGATCAGTAGAATTGACAAGGCACCGTGGGGACAGAACAGAAGAGGCTGAAGAATCTGCATTTTGAGAATGACATCCAGAATGACATGAGTCAAGGACAGTGGCCCAGCATGAGACAGAGGTCCAACCCGGGGCCAGTCTACATAGGAGTCCCACGTGGCTGCCTGAGACTCAAGAACCGTGTTTCCTGGTTAACGACATTAGACTAAGAAGCATACATGTCAATAAAACACAATGGTTAGGAGCCAAGCAACTCAAGACCTTGAGGTTTAACCCTTGAGAGGTGGGGGTGGAGGTTGAGGGTAGCTTCTATAGAAGGCAAAAAGTGAGATCAGAGCCAGGTTATTAAATAAAGATGAGTAGCCTTGTTTGCACCAGTAATTGGTATGGGTCATGAGCTCAGGATTTGAGTCATCCAACTGAAAATGGCAACCCACTGTAGTATTCTTGCCTGGAGAATTCCATGGATGGAGGAGACTGGTGGGCCACAGTCCATGGGTTCGCAAAGAGTCAGACACGACTGAGCAGCCAACACTTGCAATCTTATTGCAAATGTAATTTCAAAGTTCTATAGCCATCAGCCTTGGGTTAGCCAGGCTCTGTCCACTCAAACCCTAAACCCAAGCCCCTCAGGGTTCCCCAGAGGAACCGAACTACTCATGGTGATGAGTGAGCCAGGCATAAACCAGGGGTATAACCTGGGCACCCTTGGGAAGACAGACCTGTGAGTTCAGCATTAACGTCATGGAGCATGTGACTGCCTATCTGCACACAGACAGAAACAGATGCCTGGGCTCAAAGAGGGGCTTTCATTCCCTGGCACTGAGCTGTTTAAAGTGGGTTCTGCAAGCATCTTTCTGGATGATTCTGTGTCAAAAACTAATATTTCTGAGCTAAGCTTCTATGTGAGACATATTTTTAGTAGCCTCTCTTAAATGGCACTTTTAGAAGTAATCTCCTTCAAGACGGTAGACGATTAGAACACGGATGTCCAAGCGCCAAATTAAAAAGCTCCTTATAATTTGGAACATGCTGTTTAGAGCTGCCGTGGGACCACAGACAATTTACTACTTGATCATTAGATATTCGGCAAGTGCCACCCAGCTGAAAAATATATTTCTTATTAAGCTTCAGGACTTAAATAGCATCAGCTCTCAAATGAGATCACTCCCTCGGAAGGTTTTAAAGATACCAAGAAAGTCCCAAGAAGCATTTTATTTCAAAGTGAACCTTATTACAAAACTTGGGATAAGTTTCTTCCATCTATCTCACACCTGAATTTTAAATCCCTCCTCTCTCTCTCCTCAGCTCCATCATTCCAATAATGGAGGGAAGGGGTCCCATGGAAACACTGAGCAGCTTACAGCGAGAATTAACAGGAAGTCTCTGCCATCCGACAGCCTCCAGGATGGCACCTTTCTGGATAATCAAACACTGCGGTTAATAGAGAGTTTCCATAGCTACCGCAGGTGCGTGGGCAGACTCACACAGCACCTGCTTCCTGAGTGTGCACACCAGCCTCCAAGAAGAGGAAAGTGAACATGGCCCCTGTTGCCAGGCAGCTATCCATCCTCAGATTTAAAAAGGAAAATTAAACACCAAGTGACAATACAGAGTGACAGATGCTGACCTACAAAGTGTCACTGGAACAGATTAGGGGCTTAGCCAGGTGGTCAGGAGGGGTGCAGGCAAGAGGGGAGGGTCTGTGCAGGCTTTCATGGAAGGTGGTTCTACTGTAAGGTGCTCTGGGGGACCTGAAATGGAAAGGGTTTAAAATGTTTCAAGGCAGTTGCGATGAACAGCATCATCATTACTCTGTAGAGCAATGGACGTGTTTATGAAACTAGAGATAATGGGAAGGGAAAGGGGAGCCGAGAGACAGAGCATGACAGCCTCGGAGAGAGAGACTCAGCACTGGGGAGAGACAGTCAGTCAGTCAGATGGGGGCAGAGAGACCAACACACACACAGTGGGTGAAAGAGAGAGAGGAGGGAAGACAGGCAGAGGCAGACCAAGACAGAAAGGAACAGAGAGCGAGAAACGAGGAGAAGCAGGAGACAGAGACAGAGAGACAGAACAAGAGATCAAAAAGCAGAGGGATGGACTTCCCTGGGGTCCAGTGGTCAAGAATCTGTCTGGCAGTGCTAGGGATGCAGGTTTGACCCCTGGATGGTGAACTAAGATGCCAAATGCCACAGAGCAACTAAGCCTAGACATCACAATGAAAGATCCCGCAACACAATGAAGATCCTGTGTGCCGCAACTAAGACCCGACTCGGCCAAATAAATAAATGAGAGGGTGAAAAAGAGAGTACAGAGAATCTAAGAGCCCTGCACGGCCCCCTCTCTGGGAGCCTGTGTGGATGAGGCTCAAAGTGCCCGGGGACGCACAGGAGTTCAGATGACCGAGAGCCAAGCCAATGGGGGTGGCGGGTGGGGAGGGCAGTGGAACCCAAGACTAAATGCTCAGCCGGTCAGTCACCTCCAGAGGGGCAGGTCCAGGGCACCCCACAGTCATGCAATGCCACCTGCCCATCCAGGCTCTGTGGATCCCGGGCTGGGGCAGCTTTATGTGACAGCCTAGGCCGTCAGGGTCTCCCTGTAGCATGTGTGGGTAATGAATGTGATATGGAAAGCATCTTAGAAAAGATGGTCCTTGGGGAAATAAATGCCTAACAGGCGTGCCAGGTCTATGCTTCATGGATGGCCCTGGTTGAAAGTGCTAGAGAGAGAGGCCTCCTGACCATCCTTGTTTGAGATGATTTATCGCAATTCCCCTTCTTTTTCATATGTACCACCTAGTGACTGACTTTATTTTCTTGGGCTCCAAAATCACTGCAGATGGTGACTGCTGCCACTAAATTAAAAGGCACTTGCTCCTTGAAAGAAAAGCTATGACCAACCTGGACAGCATATTAAAAAGCAGAGACATCACTTGGTCGACAAAGGTCCACGGGGTCGAAGCTATGGTTTTTCCAGTAGTCATGTACATATGTGAGAACTGAACCATAAAGAAGGCTGAGAGCCCAAGAATTGATCCTTTCAAACTGTGGTGCTGGAAAAGACTCTTGAGAGTTCCTCAGATTGTAAGGAGATCAAACCTATCAATCCCAAAGGAAATCAACCCTGAATATTCATTGGAAGGACTGATGCTGAAGTTGAATCTCCAATACTTCAGCCAACTGAGGTAAAGAACTGACTCACTGGAAAAGACCCTAATGCTGGGAAAGATAGAAGGCAGGAGGAGAAGGGGACGACAGAGGATGAGATGGTTGGATGGCATCACCGACTCAGTGGACATGGGTTTCAGCAAGCTTCGGGAGATGGTGAAGGACATCTTCTGCAGATGGCGTGCTGCAGTCCAAGGGGTCACCGAGAGTTGGACAGGACTTAGCAACTGAACAACCACCACCACCTATAATGCATCCTTTGAATCACTATTCTACTCTCAGGAAGCTATTCTGCTCTCAGGAAACTCCAGTTTCTCTAGTTACAAATTCCAAAGAGTGTAGTCTGATGTCAAGATGAAGTGATCAGTTAAGTGAAAAACAACAATCCGCTTTGATGTAAAAAAAGCGAGATGAGGAGACAAGGCCGTGGAAGACGCAGTCTGTGGGCAGGGAGTGGAATGCTTGAGAGTTCTGCCACAGAGAGGTGGGAACCTTTACAATCCCCAGCAGGGTTGTGCCTGCAGGACAAAAGACATTAAATCCTGCTTGAAATGAAAAACGAACGAAAAATAGGAGAGTACGCAGCACGGTGCTGAAGAACAACATGGTCCTGGATTTGCAATCTGGTGCAACCACGGAGCTGTGTGCCTCGGGGTGAGTCCTAAAACTTCTCTGTGCCTCGGTTTGCTAAGCTGAAAAATGGACCTAATGAATATACTGTACTAGGAGAAAGGCTAAAAGTGCACGCCACCACCAGGCACGTAGTAAATGGCTCTCATCCAACAGACAAGGGAGGGGACAGGCGACAGGAGAACAAGCCAACAGGGCTGATGCTTCGAGTCAGGGAAGTGATGCTACAGACCTCAAGCCGTACCAGGCGGCGCCGTCTTTTCTGCTTAAATGGAGGTGATCAACTTAAACAGCACATGGGATGGGGAAATAGAGACCCACAGAGGCGGCAGGAAAGGGAGCAATCCAAGTGCTGTCACATAAAGTGAGACCGAATTTTCATCCCTGGTGGGAACCAACTTGCACTTAATGAGCTGCTCTCCATGTGCTGTGACTGTAATTGACCGCTACATCCTGCCATCTTACAAGACTCTGTCTCCATTTATTCAAAACAGGAGCTGTTCTCCCAGAGAATTTTCAGGGCTGTAATCAAATCCTGCTAAAAAGATGAAAAAACAAACAAACAAAAACAAAACTCCAGCATTCATTCACATCTTATACCAGAGGTGGGAAGACAATAATGAGGAGAGAGTCTTAAAAATACTTGCATTCAAAAAAATAAAAGCAAAAACTCAATCCTTAATCCCTTCTCCTTAAAATANATTGCATCCAAGTACTGCATTTCAGACTCTTTTGTTGACCATGATGGCTACTCCATTTCTTCTGAGGGATTCCTGCCCACAGTAGTAGATATAATGGTCATCTGAGTTAAATTCACCCATTCCAGTCCATTTTAGTTCGCTGATTCCTAGAATGTCAACGTTCACCCTTGCCATCTCTTGTTTGACCACTTCCAATTTTACTTGATTCATGGACCTGACATTCCAGGTTCCTATGCAATATTGCTCTTTACAGCATCGGATCTTGCTTCTATCACCAGTCACATGCACAACTGGGTATTGTTTTTGCTTTGGCTCCATCCCTTCATTCTTTCTGGAGTTATTTCTCCACTGATCTCCAGTAGCATATTGGGCACCTACTGACCTGGGGAGTTCCTCTTTCAGTATCCTATCATTTTGCCTTTTCATGCTGCTCATGGGGTTCTCAAGGCAAGAATACTGAAGTGGCTTGCCATTCCCTTCTCCAGTGGACCACGTTCTGTCAGACCTCTCCACCATGACCCGCCTGTTTGGGGTTGCCCCACAGGCATGGCTTGGTTTCATTGAGTTAGACAAGGCTGTGGTCCTACTGTGGTCAGATTGACTAGTTTTCTGTGAGTATGGTTTCAGTGTGTCTGCCCTCTGATGCCCTCTTGCAACACCTATCATCTTACTTGGGTTTCTCTTACCTTGAATGTGGGGTATCTTTTCACGGCTGCTCCAGCAAAGCACAGCTTCTGTTTCTTGCCTTGAACGAGGGGTATCTCCTTACCGTCGCCTTCCTGACCTTCAATGTGGGATAGCTCCTCTAGGCCCTCCTGCTCCTGCACAGCCACCACTCCTCAGGAAAAGGCCAGCAAACAGAAGCTAAAATAAACAGAGGGAACCGCTTTGGAAGTGACAGGTGCAACAGATTAAAATCCTACAGTTAGCACTGACTACATAGGAATGGGACTATAGATCTTGAGAAGTGTAAGCCAGATCAAAGAACTATCTGAAAACAAACTGACCCCACATTGTCCACAACAACACCAGAGAAAGTCCTAGATATATTTTTACTAATATCATTTTTAAATTTTTAAAAAATGTTAAGTCCTCTATTATTCCTTTTTCTTTTTTCCATTTTTTTATAACCTATTACTTTGCAAACAAAAGACCCTATTTTTTAAAGCAAACTTCATATATATATATATATAAAATCATTTTTGTGACTTTTTTTTCTTTAATATTGTATTTTTGAGACTCTAACCTCTAGTTTAGATTTTTAATCTTTGCTTTTTGGTATTTGTTATCAATTTTGTACCTTTAAGAATCCAATCTTCAGTACCCATTTTTACTTGGGAGCAAGATTACTGGTTGGATTGCTCTCTCCCCCTTTGGACTCTCTTTTTTCTCCACCAGGTCGCCTCTATCTCCTCCCTCCCCCTTCTCTTCTCTACCCAACCCTGTGAATCTCTGTGTGTTCCAGGCTGTGGAGAACACTTAGGGAACTGATTACTGGCTAGATCAGTCTCTCTCCTTTTGATTCCCCCTTTTATCCTCCTGGCCACCTCTCTCTCCTTCCTCCCTCTTTTCTTCTCTATGTAACTCCGTGAACATCTCTGAGGGGTACAGACTGTGGAGAGCACATAGGGAAGTGATTACTGGCTAGCTTGCTCTCTCCTCTTTCGATTCCCCCTCTTCTCCTCCTGGTCACTTCTATCTCCTTCCTCCCTCTTCTCTTCCCCATGTAACTCTGTGTACCCCTCCAGGTGTCTCTCGCTGTGGAGAAACTTTACATCATTAACCTACATGTTTTATCATCGGTGATATATAGATGGAGAAGTCTCAAGGCTACTGTAAGAATACGACTGAAAACCAGAGGCAGGAGGCTTAAGTCCAAATCCTGAGAACACCAGAGAACTCCTGCCTGACTCCAGGGAACATAATCAGCTCATCAAATGCCTCCATACCTACACTGAGCCAAGCACCACCCAAGGGTCAACAAGTTCCAGAGAAAGACATACCATGCAAATTCTCCAGCAACACAGGAACATAGCCCTAAGCCTCAATATACAGGGTGCCCAAAGTCACACCAAACCCACTGACATCTCAAAACTCACTACTGGACACTTCAGTGTACTCCAGAGAGAAGAAATCCAGCCCCAACCACCAGAACACCAACACAAGCTTCCCTAACCAGGAAACCTTGACAAGCCACCCATCCAACCCCACCCAGAGTGAGGAAACTCCACAAGAAAGAGAACTCCACAAACTGCCAGAATATGGAAAGGCCACCCCAAACACAGCAATATAAACAAGACAAAAAGGCAGAGAAACACCCAGCAGGTAAAGGAACAGGAGAAATGCCCACCAAACCAAAGAGGAAGAGATAGGGAATCTACCTGATAAAGAATTTCGAATAATGATACTGAAAATGATCCAAAATCTTGAAAACAAAATGGAGTTACAGATAAATAGCCTGGAGACAAAGATTGAGAAGATGCAAGAAATGTTTAACAAGGACCTAGAAGAAATTTTAAAAAGAGTCAATATATAATGAATAATGCAATAAATGATATCAAAAACACTCTGGAGGGAATCAACAGTAGAATAATGGAGGCAGAAGATAGGATTAGTGAGGTAGAAGATAGAATGGTAGAAATAAATGAAACAGAGAGGAAAAAAGAAAAAAAGAATTAAAAGAAATGAGGACAACCTCAGAGACCTCTGAGACAGTGTTAAACGCCCCAACATTTGAGTCATAGGAGTCCCAAAAGAAGAAGACAAAAAGAAAGACCATGAGAAAATACTTGAGGACATAATAGTTGAAAACTACCCTAAAATGGGGAAAGAAATAATCACCCAAGAAACCCAGAGAGTCCCAAACAGGATAAACCCAAGGCGAAATACCCCAAGACACATATTAATCAAATTAACAAAGATCAAACACAAAGAACAAATATTAAAAGCAGCAAGGGAAAAACAACAAATAACACACAAGGGGATTCCCATAAGGATAACAGCTGATCTTACAATAGAAACTCTTCAACCCAGAAGGGAATGGCAAGACATACTTAAAGTGATGAAAGAAAATAACCTACAGCCCAGATTACTGTACCCAGCAAGGGTCTCATTCAAATATGAAGGAGAGATCAAAGGCTTTACAGACAAGCAAAAGCTGAGAGAATTCAACACCACCAAACCAGCTCTCCAACAAATGCTAAAGTATCTTCTCTAGACAAGAAACACAGAAAGGGTGTATAAACTCGAACCCAAAACAAGAAATTAAATGGCAATGGGATCATAATTATTAATAATTACCTTAAATGTAAATGGGTTGAATGCCCCAACCAAAAGATAAAGACTGGCTGAATGGATACAAAAACAAGACCCCTATATATGTTGTCTACAAGAGATCCACCTCAAAACAAGGGATATATACAGACTGAAAGTGTAGGACTGGAAAAGGATATTCCATGCAATAGAGACCAAAAGAAAGCAGGAGTAGCAATACTCACAAAGTAGACTTAGTAGACTAGTCTACTAAGTAGATAAAGTAGACTTTAAAACAAAGGCTATGAAAACAGACAAAGAAGGATACTACATAATGATCAAAGAATCAATCCAAGAAGAAGATATAACAACTATAAATATATATATGCTCCAACATGGGAGTAATGCAATATGTAAGACAAATACTAACAAGCATAAAAGGGGAAATTAGTAATAACACAATAATAGTGGGAGACTTTTTAATACCCCACTCACACCTATGGATAGATCAACTAAACAGAAAATTAACAAGGAAACACAAACTTTAAATGATACAATAGACCAGTTAGACCTAATTGATATCTATAGGACATTTCACGCCCAAACAATGAATTTCACCTTTTTCTCAAGTGTACATGGAACCTTCTCCAGGATAGATCACATCCTGGGCCATAAATCTAGCTTTGGTAAATTCAAAAAAATTGAAATCATTCCAAGCATCTTTTTTGACCACAATGAAGTAAGATTAGATGTCAATTACAGGATAAAAACTACTAAAAATTCCAACATATGGAGGCTGAACAACACGCTGCTGAATAACCAACAAATTACAGAAGAAACCAAAAAAGAAATCAAAGTATGCATAGAACCGAATGAAAATGAAACACAACAGCCCAAAACCTACGGGACATTGTAAAAGCAATGCTAAGGGGAAGGTTCATAGCAATACAGGCTTACCTCAAGAAACAAGAAAAATGTCACATAACTAACCTAACTCTACACCTAAAGCAACTAGAAAAGGAAGAAATTAAGAACCCCAGGGTTAGTAGAAGGAAAGAAATCTTTAAAACTAGGGCAGAAATAAATCCAAAAGAAACAAAAGAGACCACAGCAAAAATCAACAAAGCCAAAAGCTGGTTCTTTGAGAAGTTAAATTGACAAACCATCAGCCAGAGTCATCAAGAAACAAAGGGAAAAAAATCAAATCAACAAAATTAGAAATGAAAATGGAGAGATCACAACAGACAACACAAAAATACAAAGGATCATAAGAGACTACTATCAGCAATTATATGTCAATAAAATGGACAACTTGGAAGAAATAAACAATTTCTTAGAAAAGTACAACTTTCCAATACTAAACCAGGAAGAAATGGAAAACCGTAACAGGATCATCACAAGCACAGAAATTGAAACTATAATCAGAACTCTTCCACCAAACAAAAGCCCAGGACCAGATGGCTTCACAACTGAATTCTACCAAAAATTTAGAGAAGAGCTAACACCTGTCCTACTCAAACTCTTCCAGAAAGTTGCAGAGGAAGGTAACCTTCCAAACTCATTCTATGAGGCCATCATCACCCTAATACAAAAACCTGACAAAGATGCCACACACAAAAAAGAAAACCACAGGCCAATATCACTGATGAAAGTAGATGCAAAAATCCCTAACAAAATTTTAGCAAACAGAATCCAACAACATATCAAAAAGATCATACATCATGACCAAGTGGGCTTTATCCCAGGGATGCAAGGATTCTTCAATATCTGCAAATCAATCAATGTAATACACCACATTAACAAATTGAAAAATAGA
The DNA here is from genome assembly GCA_006410735.1 of Raphicerus campestris. Taxonomy (NCBI): domain Eukaryota; kingdom Metazoa; phylum Chordata; class Mammalia; order Artiodactyla; family Bovidae; genus Raphicerus; species Raphicerus campestris. Next base: position 11,285 of record SJYW01038577.1, read on the forward strand.
AACCATATGATTATCTCAATAGATTCAGAGAAAGCCGTTAACAAGATTCAATATCCATTTATGATAAAAACCCTCCAGAAAGCAGGAATAGAAGGAACATACCTCAATATAATAAAAGCTATATAAGACAAACCCACAGCAAACATTATTCTTAATGGTGAAAATTTGAAAGCATTTCCCCTAAAGTCAGGAACAAGACAAGGGTGCCCACTCTCACCACTACTATTCAACATAGTTTTGGAAGTTTTGGCCACAGCAATCAGAGCAGAAAAATAAATAAATCCAGATTGGAAAAGAAGTAAAACTCACTGTGTGCAGATGGCATGATCCTCTACATGGAAAACTAGACTCCACCAGAAAATTACTAGAGCTAATCAATGAATATAGTAAAGTTGCAGGATATAAAATCAACACACAGAAATCCCTTGCATTACCGCTGCTGCTAAGTCGCTTCAGTCGTGTCTGACTCTGTGCAACCCCACAGACGGCAGCCCACCAGGCTCCCCCATCCCTGGGATTCTCCAGGCAAGAACACTGGAGCGGGTTGCCATTTCCTTCTCCAATGCAGGAAACTGAAACTTGCATTCCCTGTACACTAACAATGAGAAAGCAGAAAGAGAAATTAAGGAAACAATTCCATTCACCATTGCAATGAAAATAATAAAATACTTAGGAATATATCTACCTAAAGAAACAAAAGACCTATATATAGAAAGCTATAAAACACTGGTGAAAGAAATCAAAGAGAAAACTAATAGATGGAGAAATATACCACGTTCATGGATCAGAAGAATCAATATAGTGAAAATAAATATACTACCCAAAGCAATCTATAGATTCCATGCAATCCCTATTAAGCTACCAACGGTATTTTTCACAGAACTAGAACAAATAATTTCACAATTTGTATGGAAAAACAAAAAATCTCGAATAGCCAAACAATCTTGAGAAAGAAGAATGGAACTGGAGGAATCAACCTGCCTGACTTCAGCCTCTACTACAAAGCCACATACATCAAGACAATACGGTACTGGCACGAAGACAGAAATATAGATCAATGGAACAAAGTAGAAAGCCCAGAGATAAATCCATGCACCTATGGACACCTTATCTTTTACAAAGGAGGCAAGAATACACAACGGATTAAAGACAATCTCTTTAACAAGTGGTGCTTGGAAAACTGGTCAACTGTAAAAAAATGAAACTAGAACATTTTCTAACACCACACACAAAAATAAGCTCAAAATGGATTAAAGATCTAAGCATAAGGCCAGAAACTATAACACTCCTAGAGGAAGACATAGGCAAAACACTCTCAGACATACATCACAGCAGAATCTCTATGACCCACCTCCCAGAATATTGGAAATAAAAGCAAAAATAAAAGATGGGACCTAATTAAAATTAAAAGCTTTTCCAAAACAAAGGAAACTATAATCAAGGTGAAAAGACAGCCTTCAGAATGGGAGAAAATAATAGCAAATGAAGCAACTGATAAAGACTTAATCTCAAAAATATACAAGCAGCTTCTGCAGCTCAATTCCAGAAAAATAAACGTCCCAATCAAAAAAATGGGCCAAAGAACTAAACAGATATTTCTCCAAAGAAGACATACAGATGGCGAACAAACACATGAAAAGATGCTCAAAATCACTCATTACTAGAGAAATGCAAATCAAAACCACAATGAGCTACCATTTCACGCCAGTCAGAATGGCTGCGATCCAAAAGTCTACAAGCAATAAATGCTGGAGAGGGTGTGGAGAAAAGGGAACCCTCTTACACTGTTGGTGGGAATGCAAACTAGTACAGCCACTATGGAGGGCAGTGTGGAGATTCCTTAAAAAACTGGAAATAGAACTGCATTATGACCCAGCAATCCCACTGCT
>SJYW01038579.1:2715-166701 GCA_006410735.1 Raphicerus campestris
TCATCATCATTTGCGGCAGGGGAAGGGCCGCCCCTGCCTCCCCTTCTCTGCCTCGCCCCATCATCATCATCATTTGCTCAGGGGAAGGGCGGCCCCTGTCTCCCCTTCCCTGCCTCCGCCCATCTTCCTCATTTGCCACAGGTGAAGGGCGGTCCCTGTCTCCCCTTCTCTGCCTCCCCCCATCATCATCATCATTTGTGGCACTGGAAAGGCGGCCCCTGCCTCCCCTCTCTGTTTCCCACCATCACCATCCTCATTTGCGGCAGTGAAAGGTGGCCCCTTCCTCCCCTTCTCTGCCTCCCCCCATTATCATCATTTGCAGCAGGGGAAGGGCTGCCCCTTCCTCCCCTTCTCTTCTTCTCCCTATCATCATCTTTTGCAGCAGGTAAGGCCGGCCCCTTCTTCTTCTCTGCCTCCTCCCATCATCATCATTTGCAGCAGGGGAATCACGGCCCCTTTTCGTCGTCGTCGTTGTCGTCGTCATCGTCGTCGTCGTCTTCTTCTTCTTCTTCTTCTTGACTATTACTTGGTAGAAGCTCATCAAATGTCTCCACGCCTACACTAAACCTACCACGTCGCTATGGCAACTAGATCCAGAGCAAGACACATCACACAAACTCTCCAGCAATACAGGAACACAGCCCTGAGCTTCAGTATACAGGTTGCCCCAAATTACTCCAAAACCATTGACATCTCATATCTCATTACTGCACACTTCATTGCATTCCACAGAGAAGAAATCCAGCTCCACCCACCAAAACAGCGACAAACAAGCTTCCCTAACCAAAAACCCTTGATAAGCAAATGATACTACTCCACCCACAGTGAGGGAACTCCACAATGACGAGAACTCCATAAACTGCCAGAATACAGAAAGGGCACCCCAGGTGCAGCAATATGAACAAGATCAAGAGACAGAGAAATACCTAGCAGGTAAAGCAACAGGAAAAATGCCCACCAAACCAAAGAGGAAGAGATAGGGAATCTACCTGGTAAAGAATTCCAAATAATGATAGTGAAAATGATCCAAAATCTTGAAGAAATACAGCTCCATCCACCAAAACAATGACACAAGTTTCCCTAACCAAAAAAACCTTGACCAGCCACTGATACAACCCCAACCAGAGTGAGGAAACTCCACAATGTGGCGGGGAACTTCTTGGGTCACAGCAATGGAGTGAAGAAGCCTTCGAGGTCCAATAGGGAAGGGTTGATTTCCCCTGAGATGCCGCCATGGACACAGGATCCACCCAGCCTGCAGGGGAGAAGCTTCTGGTTTTTGTCGAGTTGCGGCGGGGTCCTCTCGAGTTAGACTGCGACCCCAGGGACCCGCCCCTGTGGCGTCAGAAGAGGCCAGTCTCAGTGCGAATCACAAGGCCCTTCTGGGGATTCCTCCCAAGTCGTCACCGGGTCCTCAGTCCTCGTCTGGTGCTGAGGCCAGAGCCTGAGCTTTCCTCGCCTTTGCTGACGTAGGTCTTGGGGTAAGCCTGGAGACGAGCACAACCGCTTTCCTCACCTGCTGCAGCAGCAATGTCCAGCTCCCTGTCGAGTGGACACAGGAATGTGTGGCTTGCCCTCGAGGTACCCCAGGGCTGTCACATGTGCCAGTGTGTCGGGAATCAAGCCTCAGGGTGACCGTCGAGGCAGTGCAGGGCAGTGAGTTTCTTCTGGAGTGGATGAGGCATTTGGGGGTCTTGGGGAATGGTGGCCCGACGCCTGAGGCTCCTCCCAACTCTCCTGCTGCGAGTGCCTTCTCCTGGGATGTGAGGAAGCTCTGGGCACCCTTTACCGACGAAGTAGGGAAAGGGACCCTCATCTGGAGCTGAGCAGGGGAAGACGGGGCTCCTCTTGAGCCACGTCAGCACCCTAGGGGTTCCTCTTGAGTGGGGACGGGTGTTGTGGGAAACTTCTTGGGTCACAGCAAGGGTGTGAAGGTGCATTTCGAGGTCCAAGAGGGAAGGGGTGATTGCACTGTGATGCCGAGGTGGACAAGGGCCTTAAACCGCCTGCAAGGGAGAAGCTTCTGGTTTTTCTCGAGTTGCGGCGGGGTTCTCTCGAGTTATGAAGGGGATCCAAGGGACCCGCCCCTGTGACATAAGGAGAGGCCAGTCTCCGTGCGGGTTGGGAGGTGCCTCTGGGGATTCCTCACCAGTCGTCCCTGGGTCCTCATCCTCGTCTGCTGCTGAAGCTGGAGCCTGAGCTATCCTCGCCTGTGCTGATATAGGACTTGTGGTTCCCCTGGAGCCCCCACAGGGTTGTCAGGCCTCCTCTCTCCTGTAGTCGTGCACGGCCGCTTTCCTCCCCAGCTGCAACAGCAGTGTCCGGCTCCCCCTCGAGCGGACACAGAGATCTGTGGCTTGCCCTCGAGGTACTCTAGGTCTATCATACGTGCCAGTGTGTCAAAGGTCGAGCCTCAGGGTGACAGTCAAGGCAGTGCAGGGCAGTCAGGTTCATCTGGAGTGTACGAGGCATTTGGGGGTCTTGGGGAATGGAGGCCCGACCACTGAGGCTCCTCTCGACTCTCCTGGTGAGAGCATCTCCTCCTGGGCTGTGAGGGGAGCGCCAGGAACCTTTCCAGACAGAGCAGGGAAAGGGCCTCTTATCTGGAGCTAAGCAGGGTAAACGGTGCTCCTCTTGAGTAGCCGTGGGGCCCGATGGGGCGGGGAACTTCTTGGGTCACAGCGAGGGGGTGAAGGAGCCTTTCGAGGTCCAAAAGGGAAGGGTTGATATCCCCTGACATGCTGCCATGGACAAGGGACTCTCCCCTCTTGTATGGGAGAAGCTTCTGGATTTTCTTGAGGTGCAGCAGGGTCCTCTAGAGTTACAAAGGGGACACAAGGAACCTGACCCTGTGGCCTCAGGAGAGGCCAGTCTCTGTGCGAGTTGTGAGGCGCCTCTGAGATCCCTCCTCAGTCATCCTCGGGTCCTCAGTCCTCTTCTGATGCTGAGGCTGGAGCCTGAGCTTTCCTCGCATGTGGTGGCATAGGTCTTGGGTTGCGCCTGTAGCCCGCACAAGAGAGTCAGGCCTCTTCTTGCCTGGAGACGTGCACGACCTCTTTCCCAGCCAGCTCCAGCAGCCTTGCCCATCTACCTGTCGAGCGGACACAGGGATCTGTGGCTTACACTCGAGATACCCCAGAGCTGTCACACATAGCAGGGTGTCAGAAGTCACGCCTCTGGGTGACAGTCGAGGCAGTGCAGGGCAGTAAGGTTCATCTGGAGTGGAAGAGGCATTTGGGGGTATTGGGGAATGGTTGACCGACCCCTGAGGCTCCTCCCAAATCTCCTGGTGCGAGCGCCTCCACCTGGGATGTGAGGGGAGCGCCGGGAATCCTTTCCCGACAGAGTAGGGAAAGGGCGTCACTTTTGGAGCTGAGCAGTGGAAAACAGGGTTCCTCTTGAGTCATGCCAGGTTCCTCGGGGTTCCACTCGAGTGGGGCCAGGTGGGCCATGGAACATCTTGGGTCACAGCAAGGGTATGAAGGAGCCTTTCGAGGTCTAAAGGGAAGGGGTGATTTCCCCCGAGATGCCGCAGCAGACAAGGGTCTAACCACGCCTGCAGGGGAGAAGCATCTAATTTTTCTTGAGTTGCTGTGGGGTCCTCTCAAGTTATGATGGGGACACCAGGGACCTGCCCTGTGGTCTCAGGAAGGAGCAGTCTTGGTGCGAGTTGCAAGGCACCTCTGGGGATTCCACCCCAGTCGTCACCGGGTCCTCACTCCTCATCTGGTGCTGAGGCCGAGCCTGAGGTTTCATCCCCCGTACTGACTTAGGTCTTGGGGTTCCCCTAGAGCCCCCACAGGGGAGTCAGATCTCGTCTCTCCTGGAGACATGCACGATTGCTTTCCTCCCCAGCTGCAGCAGCAGTGTCAGGCTGTGCGTCGATCGAACACAGGGATCTGTGGCTTGCCATTGATGTAACCCAGGGATGTCACACGTGCCAGTGAGTCGGGAGTCGAGCCTCGGGGTGAGAGTCGAGGCAATGCAGGGCAGTCAGTTTCATCTGGAGTGGACGAGGCATTTGGGTGTCTTGGGGAATGGGTGCCTGAAACTTGAGGCTCCTCAGAACTCTCCTGTTGCGAGCGCCTCCTCTTGAGAATTGACGGGAGCGCAGGGAACCCTTTCTCGACTGAGCAGGGAAAGGGCCCCTCATTTGGAGCTGAGCAGGGGAAAACGGGTCTCCTCTTGAGTCACGGTGTGACCTTCGGGGTTCCTCTCTAGTGGGGACGGTTGGGGGAAACAATTTAAGTCACAGCAAGAGTATGAAGGAGCCTTTCGAGGTCCAAGAGGGAAGGGGTTATTTCCCACGAGACCCTGCCTGCAGGGAAAAGCCTCTGGTTTTTCCCGAGTTGCGGTGGGGTATTCTCGTGTTATGACGGGGACCCCAGGGACCCACCCCTGTGGCCTCAGGAGAGGTGTCTTCATGCGAGTTGGAGACGCCTCTGGGATTCCTCTGCAGTCGTCGCCGGGTCCTGAGTCCTTGTCTAGTGCTGAGGCTGGATCTGGAGCTTGCCTCGCCCGTGCTGACATAGGTCTTGGGGTTCTTCTGGAACCTGGAACCTCGTCTAGCCTGGAGACGTGCACGGCCACATTCCTTCACAGCTACAGCAGCAGTGTCTGCTCCCCGTCGAGCAGACACAGGGATCTGTGGCTTGCCCTCGAGGTGCCCCACGGCTCTCGCACATGGTCCAGAGTCGAGCCCCGGGTGACAGTCGAGGCAGTGCAGAGCAGTCACGTTCATCCGGAGTGGATGAGGCATTTTGGGGTCTTCCCTGAAGCTCCTCCCGACGCTCCTGGTGCGAGCACCTTTTATTGGGATGCCAGGGCTGCACTGGGAACCCTTTCCTGTCGGAACAGGGTAAGGTCCCCTCATCTGGAGCTGACCAGGGCAGAATGGGGCTCCTCTTGAGTCGTGGCAAGAACCTCAGTGTTCCTCTCGAGTGGGGATGGGTGGGGCAGGGAACTTCTTAAGTCACAGCAAGGGTGTGAAGGAGCCTTTACAGGTACAAGAGGGAATGGGGGATTTCCCCCGAGATGCTGCAGTGGACAAGGGCCTACCCGCCTGCTGGGGAGAAGCTTGTTTCTTTCAAGTTGCAGCGGGGTTCTCTGGAGTTACGACGCGGACCCCAGTGACCCGCCCCTGCGGCCTCAAGAGAGGCCAGTCTCCTTGCGAGTTGCAAGGGGTCTCTGGTCATTCCTCCCCAGTCGTCATCGGGTCTAAGTTCTCGTCTGGTGCTGAGGCCAGAGCCTGATCTTGCCTCGTCCATGGTGACACAGGTCTTGGGGTTCCCCTGAAGCCCCCACAGGGGAGTCAGGCCTCGTCTCGCCTGAAGATGTGCACGACCGCTTTCCTCCCCAGCTCCGGCAGCAGTATTCGGCTCTCCGTCGATTGGACACAGGGATCTGTGCCTTGCCGTCAAGGTACCCCAGGGCTGTCACACCTGCCAGTGTGTTGGGTGTCGAGCCTTGGGGTGACAATCGAGGCAGTACAGGGCAGTCAGGTTCATCTGGAGTGGACGAGGCATTTGGGGGTCTTAGGGAATGGGGCCGGCACCCCTGAGGCTCCTCCCTACTCTCCTGGAACAAGCGCCTCCTCTTGGGATGCGAGGGCAGCACCGGGAACACATTCCCGACGGAGCAGTGAAAGAGCCCCTCATCTGGAACTGAGCAAGAGAAAATGGGGCTCCACTTGAGTCACGTAGGGACTCTCCGGGTTCCTCTCCAGTTGGGATGGGTGGGGAGGGGAACTTCTTGGGGAACAGCAAGGGTGTGAAAGAGCATTTCCAGGTCCACGAGGGAAAGGGGGACTTCCCCCAAGACACCGCAGCGGACAAGGGCTTCACTCCACCAGCACCAGAGAAGCTTCTGGTTTTACTCGAGTTGCGGTGGGGTCTTTTTGAGTTACGATGAGGACACCTGGGACCCGCCACTGTGGACTCAGTAGAAGCCAGTCACTGTGCAAGTTGCAAGGCGCTTCTGGGGATTCCTCCCCAGTCGTCACCAGGTCTTCAGTCCTCGTCAGGTGCTGAGGCCAGAGCCTGAGCATGCAACTCCAGTGCTGACATAGGTTTTGGGTTCCCCTAGAGACCCCACAGGGGAGTCAAGTCTCGTCTCGCCTGGAGACGTGCAAGGCTGCTGTCCTCCCCAGCTGCAGCAGCAGTGTTCTGCTACCCGTCAAGTGGACACAGGGATCAGTGCCTTGCCCTTGAGGTATCTCAGGGCTGTCACACATGCCAGTGTGTGACACTGGAGTCGAGCCTCTCGGTGACAGTTGAGGCAGTGCAGGGCAGTCAGGTTCAGCTGCAGTGGACGAGGCTTTGGGGGTTCTTGTGGAATGGTGGCACAAACCCTAGGCTCCTCCCGACTCTCCTGGTGAGAGCACCTCCTCTTGGGATGCGAGGGCAGCACTGGGATCCCTTTCCCGACGGATCAGTGAAAGGGCCCCTCATCTGGGGCTGAACAGGGGAAAACGTGGCTCCTCATGGATCGCGGGTGGACCCTCGGAGTTCCTCTTGAGCGGTTACAGGTGGGGCAGGGGACTTCTTGGGTCACAGCAAGGGTGTGAAGGAGCCTTTCAAGGTTAAAGAGGGAAGGGGGGATTTCCTCCAATACGCCACAGTGGACAAGGGCCTCACCCCGCCTGCAGAGGAGGAGCTTCTGATTTTTCTCAAGGTGTGGCAGGGTACTCACGAGTTATGACTGTGACCCCAGGGACCCGCCCCTGTGGCGTCAGGAGAGGCCAGTCTCCGTGTGAGTTGTGAGGTGCCTCTGGAGATCCCTCCCCAATCGTCGCTGGGTCCTCAGTCCTCGACTGGTGCTGAGGCCAGAGCATGAGCTTGCCCTGCCTGTGCTGACATAGCTCTTGGGGTTACACTGGAGTCCCCAAAAGGGGAGACAAGCGTCGTCTCGCCTGGAGAAGTGCATGACCGCTTTCCTCCCCAGCTGAATAGGTACTGTCCAGCTCTCCGCCTAACGGACACAGGGATCTGTGGCATGCCCTCGAGGTACCCCTGGGCTGTCAAAGGTTCCAGTGTGTCGGAATCGATCCTCAGGGTGACAGTTGAGGCAGTGCAGGGCAGTCAGGTTCATCTGGAGTGGACGAGGCATTTGGGGCTCTGCGGAATGGTGGCCCGACCCCTGAGGCTCCTCCCGACTCTCCTGGTGTGAGCCCCTGCTCTTGGGATGCGAGGGGAGCGCCAGGAACCATTTCCCGATGGAGCAGGGAAAGGGCCCCACATCTGGAGCTAAGCCTGGGAAAATGGGCCATCTCTTGGGTCGCTCGCGGGGGGGAGCCTCGGGTTTCCTCTCGAGTGGGGACGGGTGGGGCGGGGTACTTCTTGTGTCACAGCAAGGGTGTAAAGGAGCCTTTCAAGGTCCAAGGGGAAAGGGGTGATTTCCCATGAGACGCTGCTTTGGAAAAGGGCCTCAACCCTCCTTCAGGGAAGAAATTTCTGTTTTTTCTCGAGTTAAGTCTGGGTCCTTTTGACTTAAGACAGGGACCCCAGGGACCCGCCCCTGTGGCCTCAGGAGAGGCCAGTCTCCGTGCAAGTTTCCAGGCGCTTCTGGGTATTCCTCCCCAATCGACGCCGCGTTTTCAGTCCTCATTTGGTGCTGAGGCCAGAGCCTGAGCTTGCCTCGCCCGTGCTGACATAGGTCTTGGGGTTCCCCTGGAGCCCACACAGGGGAGTCAGGCCTTGTCTCGCCTGGAGACGTGCACAGCTGCTTTCCTCCCCAGCTGCAGCAGCAGTGTCCAGCTCCCCATCCAGCAGACACAGGGATCTGTGGCTTGCCATCGAAGTACCCCATGGCTCTCACATGTGCCATTGTGTCCACAGTCGAGCCCCGGGTGACAGTCGAGGCAGTGCAGGGCAGTCAGGTTCATCTGGAGTGGACGAGGCATTTGGGGGTTTGGGGTAATGGTTGCCTGTCCCCTGAGGCTCCTCCCGACGCTCCTGGTGCGAGCACCTTTCATTGGGATGCCAGGGGTGCACTGGGAACCCTTTCCTGTCGGAACACGGAAAGGTCCCCTCATCTGGAGCTGACCAGGGGAGAATGGGGCTCCTCTTGAGTCATGGAGAGAACCTCCGTGTTCCTTTTGAGTGGGGATGGGTGGGGCGAGGAACTTCTTAGGTCACAGCAAGGGTGTGAAGGAACCTTTACAGGTACAAGAGGGAAAGGGGGACTTCCCCCGAGATACCGCAGCAGACAAGGGCCTCACTCCGCCTGCACCAGAGAAGCTTCTGGTTTTTCTCGAGTTGCAGTGGGGTCTTTTCGAGTTACGACGAGGACACCTGGGACCTGCCACTGTGGACTCAGGAGAAGCCAGTCACTGTGTGAGTTGCAAGGCGCTTCTGTGGATTCCTCCCCAGTCATCGCCAGGTCCTCAGTCCTCGTCAGGTGCTGAGGCCAGAGCCTGATCATGCAACTCCCATGCTGACATAGTTTTGGGGGTTCCCCTCGAGACCCCACAGGGGAGTCAGGTCTCATCTCGCCTGGAGACATGCAAGGCTGCTGTCCTCCCCAGCTGCAGCAGCAGTGTTCGGCTACCCGTCAAGCAAACACAGGGACCTGTGGCTTGGCCTCGAGGTATCCCAGGGCTGTCACACGTGCCAGTGTGTCTGGAGTCGAGCCTCTGGGTGACAGTCTAGGCAGTACAGGGCAGTCAGGTTCAGCTGGAGTGGATGAGGCTTTGGGGGGTCTTGCAGAATGGTGGCACAAACCCTTAGGCTCCTCCCGACTCTCCTGGTGAGAGCGTCTCCTCTTGGGATGCAAGTGCAGTGCCGGGATCCCTTTCCCGACGGATCAGTGAAAGGGCCCCTCATCTGGGGCTGAACAGGGGAAAACGGGGCTCCTCATGGATTGTGGGAGGTCACTCGGGGTTCCTCTTGAGTGGTTACAGGTGGGGCAGGGAACTTCTTGGGTCACAGCAAGGGTGTGAAGGAGCCTTTCGAGGTTAAAGAGGGAAGGGAGGATTTCCTCCAATATGCCTCAGCGGACAAGGGCCTCACCCCGCCTGCAGTGGAGAAGCTTCTGGCTTTTCTTGAGGTTTGGCAGGATACTCACGAGTTACCAAGGTGACCCCAGGGACCCACCCCTGTGGCGTCAGGAGAGGCCAGTCTCTGTGTGAGTTGCGAGGTGGCTCTGGGGATCCCTCCCCAATCGTCGCCGGGTCCTCAGTCCTCGACTGGTGCTGAGGCCGGAGCCTGAGCTTGCCTTGCCCGTGCTGACATAGCTCTTGGTGTTCCACTGGAGCCCCCAAAAGAGAAGTCAAGCGTCGTTTAGCCTGGAGAAGTGCACGACCGCTTTCTACCCCAGCTGAAGAAGCACTGTCCAGCTCCCCATCTAGCGGACACAGGGATCTGTGGCCTGCCCTTGAGGTACCCCTAGGCTGTCCCTGGTTCCAGTGTGTCGGGAGTCGATCCTCGGGGTGACATTCGAGGCAGTGCAGGGCAGTCAGATTCATCTGGAGTCGATGAGCCATTTGGGAATCTGGGGAACAGTGGCCCGACCCCTGAGTCTCCTCCTGACTCTCCTGATGTGAGCCCCTGCTCTTGAGATGCGAAGGGAGTGACAGGAACCATTTCCCTACGGAGTATGGAAAGGGCCCCAGCCCTGGAGCTAAGCCGGGGAAAACGGAGCTCCTCTTGGGTTGCAGCGGGAGTCTCGGAGTTCCTCTCGAATGGGGACTGGTGGGGCGGGGAACTTCTTGGGTCACAGCAAGGGCATAAAGGAGACTTTCGAGGTCCAAGGTTAAAGGGGTGATTTCCCCCGAGATGCCGCTGAGGACAAGGGCCTCACACCGCCTGCAGGGGAGAAGCTTCTGGTTTTTCTCCAGTTGCATCAGGGTTCTTTCGAGTTGCGACGGGGATCCCAAGGGCCCGCCCCTGTGGCCTCAGGAGAGGCCAGTCTCCATGCAAGTTGCAAGGCGCCTCTGGGTATTCCTCCCCAGTCGTCACTGAGTCTTCAGTCATCGTTTGGCACTGAGGCCAGAGCCTGAGCTCGCCTCGCCCATGCCGACATAGGTCTTCCGGTTCCCCAGGAGCCCACATAGGGGAGTCAGGCCTTGTCTCACTTGGAGACGGTGATGGCTGCTTTCCTCCCCAGCTGCAGCAACAGAGTCTGGCTCGCCGTTGAGCAGACACTGGGATCTGTGGCTTGCCCTGGAGGTATCCCAGGGCTGTCACATGTGCCAGTGTGTCTGGAGTCGAGCCTCGGGGAGACAGTCGAGGCAGTGCAGGGCAGTCTGGTTCAGCTGGAGTGGACGAGGCTTTTGGTGGTCTTGCAGAATGGTGGCACAAACCCTGAGGCTCCTCCTGACTCTCCTGGTGATAGTGCCTCCTCTTCGGATACGAGGAGAGTGCCGGGAGCCCTTTCCCGATGGATCAGTGAAAGGGCCCCTCATCTGGGGCTGAACAGGGGGAAACAGGGCTCCTCATGAATCTGCAGAGGACCCTCGGGGTTCCTCTTGAGTGGTTACAGGTGGGGCAGGGAACTTCTTGGGTCACAGCAAGGGTGTGAAGGAGCCTTTCGAGGTTAAAGAGGGAAGAGGGGATTTCCTCCCAAACCCGCATCAGACAAGGGCCTCACCCCACCTGCAGTGGAGAAGCTTCTGGTTTTTCTCAAGGTGTGGCAGGGTACACACGAGTTACAATGGTGACCCCAGGGAATCGTCCCTGTGGTGTCAGGAGAGTCCAGTCTTCCTGTGAGTTGCGAGGTGGCTCTGAGGATTCCTCCCCAGTCATCGCTGGGTCCTCAGTCCCCGACTGGTGCTGAGGCCGGAGCCTGAGCTTGCCCTGCCTGTGCTGACATAGCTCTTGGTGTTCCACTGGAGCCCCCAAAAGGGGAGTCAAGCGTCGTTTCGCCTGGAGAAGTGCACGACCGCTTTCCTCCCCAGCTGAAGAAGCACAGTCTGGCTCCCCATCGAGCGGACACAGGGATCTGTGGCATGCCCTTGAGGTACCCCTGGGCTGTTCCTAGTTCCAGTGTGTCGGGAGTCGATCCTCAGGGTGACAGTCGAGGCAGTGCAGGGCAGTCAGGTTCATCTGGATTGGAAGAGGCATTTGTGGGTCTGGGGAATGGTGGCCCGACACCTGAGGCATTTGTAGGTTTGGGAAATTGATGGCCATCTCCTGATGCTTCTCTGAACTCTCCTGGTGCAAGCGCCTCCTCTTGGGATGCGAGGGGAGCATAGGGAATCGTTTCCTGACGGAGCAGGAAAATGGCTCCACATCTGGAGCTGGGCAGGGGAAAACGGGGCTCCTCTTGAGTCGCGGTGAGACCCTCTGGGTTCTGCTCGTTTGGGAATGGGTGGGGTGGGAAATTTCTTGGGTCACAGCAAGGGTGTGAAGGAGCATTTCGAGGTCCAAGAGGGAAGCGGTGATTTCTCGTGAGAGGCCCCAGTGGACAAAGGCCTCACTCCGCCTGCAGGGATAAGCTTCTGGTTTTTCTCGAGTTGCGGTGGGGTCCTCTCGAGTTACGATAAGGACCCTAGGGACCCGCCGCTGTGGCCTCAGGATAGGCCAGTCTCCGTTTGAGTAGCTAGGTGTCTCAGGGGATTACTCCCTAGTCATCGCCGGGTCCTCAGCCCTCGCGTGGTGCTGAAGTCAGAGCCTGAGTTTTCCTCGCCCTTGCTGACATAGGTCGTGGGCTTTCCCTGCAGCCCACACAGGGGAATCAGGCCTTGTCTCACCTGGAGATGTGCACAGCCACTTTCCTCCCCAGCTGCAGCAGCAGTGTCCAGCTCCGCATCGAGTGGACACAGGGATCTGTGGCTTGCACTCGAGGTACCCCAGGGCTGTCACACATCCCAGTGTTTCGGGAATCGAGCCTTGAGTTGACAGTCGAGACAGTACAGGGCAATCAAGTTCATCTGGAGTGGACGAGGCATTTGGGGGTCTTGGGGAATGGTGGACCAACCCCTGGGTCTCCTCCCGACTCTCCTGGACCGAGCGCCTCCTCTTGGGATGCGTGGGGAGCCTGGGAACCCTTTCCCGACGGAGCAGGGAAAGGGCCCCTGATCTGCAGCTGAGCAGGGGAAAAGCGGCCTCCTCTTGAATCGTGGTGGGACCCTCGGAGTTCCTCTCGAGTGGGGACGGGTGGGGCCGAAACATCTTGTGTCAAAGCAAGGGTGTGAATGAGACTTTTGAGGTCCAAGAGGGAAGGGGTGATTTCCTTGAGCCGCAGCAGCTGACAAGGGCTTCACCCTGCCTGTAGGGTAGAAGCTTTTGGCTCTTCTCAGTTTGTGGTGGAGTCCTCTTGAGTTACGATGAGAACCCCAGGGAGCCCACCCCTGTGTCCTCAGGAGAGGCAAGTCTCAGTGGGAGTTGCAAGGTGCCTCTGGGGATTCCTCCCCAGTTGTCACCTGGTCCTCTGTCCTCGTCTGGTGCTGAGGCCGGAGCCTGAGCTTGCCTCACCCGTGCTGACATAGGTCTTGGAGTTCCCCTGGAGTCCCCACAGAAGTCAGGCCTCGTCTCTCCTGGAGATGGGCACAGCCACTTTCCTCCCCAGGTGCAGCAGCAGTGTCCAGCTCACTGTCGAGTGGGCACAGTTATCTGTGGCTTGCACTCAAGGTACCCCAGAGCTAGTTGGTCAGTTGTCATGGTTACCATTTTTGTTTGTTTGGTTGTTCGCCATGGTTACCGTTTTTGTTTGTTTGGTTTTTCGCCAGGGTTACCGTTTGTTTGTTTGGGTTGGTCACAAGGGTTACTGTTTGTTTCTTTTGGTCAGTCGCCATGGTTACCATTTGTTTGTTTTGGTCAGTTGTCATGGTTACCGTTTGTTTGTTTTGGTCCATCACCATGGTTACCGTTTGTTTGTTTTATTCTATTGCCATATTTACCGTTTGTTTTGGTCGGTCACCATGGTTCCTTAACTGTTCTCCACCGTTGGAACACACAGAGATTCTCAGAATTGGGTATAGAAGAGAAGGGAAAGGGAGGAGACAGAGGCGACCTGGTGGAGAAAATGAGACTCCAAAGAGAAGAGAGCAGTCAAGCCAGTAATCTCACTCTCAAGTAAAAATGGGTACTGAAGATTGGGGAAGAAAAAGAAGAAGAAGAAGTCATGATAAATGACTTATGCCACGATATAAACACTTATCGCGATAAGTGACTTATGCCACGATATAAAACACTTGTCGCAATAAGTGACTTATGTCGGGATATAAAACACTTGTCGTGATAAGTGTCTTATGTCACGTTAAGTGACGTATGTCACGGTATAAAACACTTGTTGCGTAAGTGACATGTTACGATATAAAACACTTGTTGCAATAAGTGACTTATGTCATGATATAAAACACTTGTCGCAATAAGTGACTTATGTCGTGATATGAAGCACTTGTCATAAGTGACTTATGTCATGATATGAAATATGACATGTCACTTATCATGACATATCATGACAAGTGTTTTATATCATGAAAAGTGTTTGTTTTTTATTCTTATTGTTAAAATTATGGCTTTATGCATATTGTCACAAGAAGCATTATTCTTTTTATTAAAATTGTTTTATTACAAAGTTTTTTAAATTTGCTTTAAAAATAAGATCTTTTTTTGGAAAAGTAATAGTAGGTTATAAAAGTAAAAATTAAAGGAGTAATAGAGGAATTAAAAATTTTTAAAAAGTTAAAAAGAGAAGAAAATGCAAAGGAAATAAAAGACAGAATGATCGTAAAAATAGTAAAGATATATCTAGAATTTTCTCTGGTGTTGTAGTGGGCACTGTGGGGTCAGTTCACTTTTGGATAGTTCCGTGGTCTGGCTTATATTTCTCGATCTATAGGCCCCTTCCTATGTAGTCCATACTAACGATAGGGTTTTAATCTATTGCACCTGTCACTTGCAAGGTGGTTTCCCCTGTTTTAGCTTCTTCCATTTGCTGTTCTCTTCAGTGTCTGATTTTTGCCCTGACACAAGGGTTGTGGTGGTGGACACTTTTTTTAGGCTCACTTGTTGAGACGCACTGTGGGAGGGAGGAACACTACAAAAAATAACCATGGCATCTGCTTGCAGTGTCTCAGCCGCACTGGGCCTGCCCCTACTCACAGTGCACACAGCTCAGGCTCTAGGTTGCCCCTCCAGGAACTGTCTGAGGCCAGCCCTGGGCTGCATGCACCTCCCAGGTCTAAGCTGTTCATGTTCAGGCACTCAGGCAGTCCTCAGATATGCAGACTCCTTTGGGCCTCCGTTTTGTGCCCTTCCCAGGTCCAAGTAGCTCAGGTGTTTGGCAAGCACTGTTGCTGTGATTTATCACCTCTCCCATCCCTTCTGCTCAGTTCTGGGTGTACAACTGGTGCATCTTTATGGGTGTACATCAAGCGGATGATGACTGTCCAGAACCCCAAGAAGTCTTAAATAACAAAGAAGTCTGCTAGTAGATTGGTAGATAATGTCTCTCTGGGGCTTCTGTTGTCCCCTTCCAGCCCTTCTGGCTCTGGCTGCTTGTCACTGGAGGATGATGGTCTGCAGCCAACTAATTCTGTTCCATCCTTTGTTCTGTGAGCTGTCCTGGCAGTGTCTTATGTTAGAGCTTTTCGTGTGGTAGCTATCCCACAATCTAGTTTGCTAGCCCAAGGTAGTTTGCTCTGGTTACCCTTGGGGCATTCAGGCCCAATGCTTAAGAAGCAATGCTTCCCACAACTCCCTGCCCAGCCCCCACTTGCTAGTGGCAGATGCAGGTTTCTGTGCTGCTTCTCCACTGGGGAAGTTACCGTTGGGTTTGTAATCTGTAGTTTTAATTATTTATTTTTCCTCCCTGTTATGTTGCCCTCTATGCTTCCAAGGCTCACCACAGACTCAGCAGCCAGAGTGTTTCTTGGTGTTTGGAAACCTATCTCTTTTTAAGACTCCCTTCCCAAGATGGAGCTCCCTACCTACCTCTTTTGTCCCTCTTTTTGTCTTTTATACTTTTTCCTACCTGTTTTCGAAGACAATGAGCTGCTTTTCTGTGTGCCTGATATCTTCTGCTTGCATTCTGAGTTTTTTGTGGAATTTACTCAGCGTTAAAATGATCTTTGGATGAATTTGTGGGGGAGAAAGTGGTCTCCCTGTCCTATTCTTCTGTCATTTTAGGACCACACAGATCAGAACCTCTTCTGTTGCCTCAGGGCGGTCTAGTCTCCTTTTAAATTGTGATGCAGTGCATGGAATTGCTCTCAGGTCACTGCAAGGGAAAGGGCCTTATCTCACATTGAGTTGGAATCTAGTGTTGCTTGTCAAGTTACAGCCTGAAGCTTTTGATTCCTCTAGAGTTGCAGCGGGGACTATGGTACCTCTTATCTTACCTGAGTTTAATCAAGGCTCCTTTCAAGGTGTGAGGGTTGGGCAGGATTGCTCTTAAGTCACTGAGGAGGAAATGGGCCTTATTGGATTGAGTGGGAAATCTTGTGGTGTTTCTCGAGTTGCAGCGGGAAGCTTTGGGTTGCTTTCAAGTTTTGAGGGGGACTTCAGTGAGCCTCTCATTATTGCCTCAGGGATGTCAAGCCTCCTTTCAAGTTGTGAGGGCCACCTAAGGATTCCTCGCCAGTCGCCTAGGGGTTATAGGAGCTGATTTCAGGATGAGGCGGGATTCAGGGTTCCTTTCCAGTTGTGACAGGGATCTCGGGGTTCCTATTGAGTTTCAACAGGGGAGTCAGTCCTCGCCACGTGTTGAAGTATGGAACTTGATTTCCTACCGAGCAAAATGTGTGTCAGGCCTCCTGTCGAAGTGAGGTGGGGGTGTGAGTCTTTTTATAGAGGTACATCAGGGGAGTCAGAGTTCCATTCGGGTGGTGAAGGCATATTCAGGGTTCCATTCAAGTCAATGTAGGGGAGTCAGGCCTTATCTCAAATTGAGGACGTACTCACTGTCCTTTCAACTTGCAGAACGAATCTCGGGCTTCCACTAAAGTTTCAATAGGTGAGACAAGCCTTCTCTTTAGATATGAGGGAACATTGGGATTCTTCTCAAGATGAAGCTGAGGAATCAGCCCTCAGTTAAGATGAGGCAGTGAATATGGGGCTCTTCTCGATTTGTTGTGGGAAAGTGAGGTGGCAACGAATATTGTGAATAGTCTCTTGAGTGGCTGAAAAGAATCGAGCCTCCTTTCCAGTTTCGAGAGGGAACATGGAGTTGCTCTTGAGGAACTGCAGGGGAAAATGTCCTAATCTTGCTTACAGGCGGGAATCTCATGGTTTCTCGAGTTGCCACCAGAAGTTTGGGGTGCCTCTCCAGCTGAAACAGACACCTCAGGGGAACCTCTTGTGATGCCTCAGGGAAGTCAAGTCTCTTTTTAAGTTGCAAGGAGGACCAGAGGGTTGCTCTCGACTCGCTGCAGGGGAATCGGGCCTCATCTCGAATTCAGGGGAGAATCTCGTGATGTTCCTCAAGTTGTGGCGGGAAGCCACAACTGGGCTCCTCTCGTTTTGACGGGGTCTTCTGGGAGCCTGGCATGGTGCCTCAGGCAAGTCAGGCCTCCTTTCATGTTCTGAAGGCCACTTTGGGATGCCTTTGAGTTGCTGAAGGGATATATGCTCTCATTTCAGGATGGGGTGAGAGTCAGGCTTGCTCTCCAGTTGTGACAGGGATCTCGGGCTTCCTATTGAATTTCAAAAGGGAAGTCAGGCCTCGGCTCATGTTGAGACATGGAGCTCCACTTTCTAGTCAAATTGGAAGAAGGAGTGTCAGGCCTCCTGTTGAATTGACATGGGGAATTTTGGCTTTTTGTAGAGGTACAACAGGGGAGTCAGACCTCCCTTCGTGTTCTTAGGGGATACTCAGGGTTCCATTTGAGTCTTTTCAGGGGAATGAGGCTTTATCTTGGATTGAGGGGGAAGTTGGTGTTCTTTTCACTTGCAGTAGGAACCGCAGAATTCCTCTGGGGTTCCAATAGGGAGGACAAGCCTCCACTTGAGGTGTTAGTGAAAAGTTGGGATTCCTCTGAGTTGAAGCAGGAGAATCGGTGCTAATCTCGAGATGAGGTTGGGAAAACGGGGCTCTTTTCGATTTGTGGTGTGAAACTCATGGTTCCTCTCAAGTGGTGATGGGATTCTCGGGAAACCTCTTGAATTATGTAAAGGGATTCAAGCCTCTTTTCTCGTTTCAAAAGGGAATAGTGGATTGCTCTTGAGGTGCTGCACTGGAAAATGGCCTTATCTCGCATTTGCAGTGGTGGTAGTGTTAGGGGATCTTGTTTTACTCGACTTCTAGTGAGAAGATTGGGATTCCTCTAGATTTCTGAAGGTGAACCTAGGGAACCTCGCGTGTTTCCTCAAGGAAGACAAGTCTCCTATGGAGTTGCAAGGCAGTGCGTGGCATTGCCCTAGAGTCATTGCAGGGGCAATTGGCCTATTTTTTCAGTGAGGGATCTATCTCGTGGTGTTTCTCAAGTTGCAACCTAAAGCTTTGGTTTCCTCTCGAGTTGTGACAGAGAACTCAGGGAACCTCTCATGTTGCCTCAGGGTAGTCTAGTCTCCTTTTGAGTTGCAGTGTGGTATGCGGAATTGCTCTTGAGTGACTGCAGGAGAAAGGGCCACATCTCACTTTGAGTTAGAATCTCATGGTGTTTCTCAGATTGTGACCAGAATCTTCAGGCTCCTCTCGAGTTGTGACAGGGACCTCAGGGTAGCTCTCGTGTTGCCTGAATTTAGTCATGGCTCATTACGAGGTGTGAGGGTTAGACAGAATAGCTCTCAAGTCACTGAGGGGGAAATGGGCCATAAACTGCATTGAGGGGAAATCTCTTGTCCACCGCAGTGGACAAGGACCTCACCCCACCTGCAGAAGAGAAGCTTCTGGTTTTTCTCGAGTTGCAGTGGGGTCCTCTCGAGTTATGATGGAGACTCCAGGGACCCGCCATTGTGGCCTCAGGAGAGGCCAGTCTCTGTGCAAGTGGCGAGGCGCCTCTGAGGATTCCTCCCCAGTCGTCACCGGGTCCTCAGTCCTCATCTGGTGCTGAGGCCTGAGCCTGAGCTTGGCTCGCCCATGCTGACATAGGTCTTGGGGTTCCCTGGTCCCCCACAGGGCAGTCAGGCCTCGTCTCGACTAGAGACTTGCACAGCCAGTTTCCTCCCCAGCTACAGCAGCAGTGTCCAGCTCCACATCAAGCAGACACAGGGATTGGTGGCTTACCCTCGAGGTACCACAGGGCTGTCAC
This sequence comes from Raphicerus campestris, assembly GCA_006410735.1. Taxonomy (NCBI): domain Eukaryota; kingdom Metazoa; phylum Chordata; class Mammalia; order Artiodactyla; family Bovidae; genus Raphicerus; species Raphicerus campestris. The sequence continues at coordinate 20,849 of SJYW01038579.1, forward strand.
ATGTGCCACTGTGTCGGGAGTTGAGCCTCGTAGTATATAGTCGAGGCAGTACAGGGCAGTCAGTTTCATCTGGAGTGGATTAGGCATTTGGGTGTATTGGGGAATCGTGGCCTGAGCCCTGAGGCTCCTCCTGACTCTCCTGGTGTGAGCACCTCCTCCTTGGATGTGAAGGGAGCGCCAGGAACCCTTTACTGACATAGCAGAGAAAGGACCCTCCCCTGGAGCTAAGCAGGGGGAAACGGTGGTCCTCTTGAGTCACGGCAGAACCCTTGGATTTCCTCTTGAGTGGGGACTAGTGCAGCGGGGAACTTCTTGGGTCACAGCAAGGGTGTGAAGGAACTTTTCCAGCTCCAATAGGGAATGGTTGATTNTTTGTGGTGTGAAACTCATGGTTCCTCTCAAGTGGTGATGGGATTCTCGGGAAACCTCTTGAATTATGTAAAGGGATTCAAGCCTCTTTTCTCGTTTCAAAAGGGAATAGTGGATTGCTCTTGAGGTGCTGCACTGGAAAATGGCCTTATCTCGCATTTGCAGTGGTGGTAGTGTTAGGGGATCTTGTTTTACTCGACTTCTAGTGAGAAGATTGGGATTCCTCTAGATTTCTGAAGGTGAACCTAGGGAACCTCGCGTGTTTCCTCAAGGAAGACAAGTCTCCTATGGAGTTGCAAGGCAGTGCGTGGCATTGCCCTAGAGTCATTGCAGGGGCAATTGGCCTATTTTTTCAGTGAGGGATCTATCTCGTGGTGTTTCTCAAGTTGCAACCTAAAGCTTTGGTTTCCTCTCGAGTTGTGACAGAGAACTCAGGGAACCTCTCATGTTGCCTCAGGGTAGTCTAGTCTCCTTTTGAGTTGCAGTGTGGTATGCGGAATTGCTCTTGAGTGACTGCAGGAGAAAGGGCCACATCTCACTTTGAGTTAGAATCTCATGGTGTTTCTCAGATTGTGACCAGAATCTTCAGGCTCCTCTCGAGTTGTGACAGGGACCTCAGGGTAGCTCTCGTGTTGCCTGAATTTAGTCATGGCTCATTACGAGGTGTGAGGGTTAGACAGAATAGCTCTCAAGTCACTGAGGGGGAAATGGGCCATAAACTGCATTGAGGGGAAATCTCTTGTCCACCGCAGTGGACAAGGACCTCACCCCACCTGCAGAAGAGAAGCTTCTGGTTTTTCTCGAGTTGCAGTGGGGTCCTCTCGAGTTATGATGGAGACTCCAGGGACCCGCCATTGTGGCCTCAGGAGAGGCCAGTCTCTGTGCAAGTGGCGAGGCGCCTCTGAGGATTCCTCCCCAGTCGTCACCGGGTCCTCAGTCCTCATCTGGTGCTGAGGCCTGAGCCTGAGCTTGGCTCGCCCATGCTGACATAGGTCTTGGGGTTCCCTGGTCCCCCACAGGGCAGTCAGGCCTCGTCTCGACTAGAGACTTGCACAGCCAGTTTCCTCCCCAGCTACAGCAGCAGTGTCCAGCTCCACATCAAGCAGACACAGGGATTGGTGGCTTACCCTCGAGGTACCACAGGGCTGTCACATGTGCCACTGTGTCGGGAGTTGAGCCTCGTAGTATATAGTCGAGGCAGTACAGGGCAGTCAGTTTCATCTGGAGTGGATTAGGCATTTGGGTGTATTGGGGAATCGTGGCCTGAGCCCTGAGGCTCCTCCTGACTCTCCTGGTGTGAGCACCTCCTCCTTGGATGTGAAGGGAGCGCCAGGAACCCTTTACTGACATAGCAGAGAAAGGACCCTCCCCTGGAGCTAAGCAGGGGGAAACGGTGGTCCTCTTGAGTCACGGCAGAACCCTTGGATTTCCTCTTGAGTGGGGACTAGTGCAGCGGGGAACTTCTTGGGTCACAGCAAGGGTGTGAAGGAACTTTTCCAGCTCCAATAGGGAATGGTTGATTTTCCCCAAAACGCCGCCGCGGACAAGGGAGTCACCCAGCCTGCAGGGGAGAAGCTTCTGGTTTTTGACGAGTTGTGGCGGGGTTCTGTTGAGTTATGACGGGGACCCCAGGGACCCGCCCCTGTGGCCTCAGGAGAGGCCAGTCTCCGTTCGAGTTGTGAGGCGCCTCATGGGATTACTCCCCAGTAGTCCCTGGGTCCTCAGTCCTTATCTGGTGCTGAGGCTGGAGCATGAGTTTGCCTCACCCATGCTGACATAGCTCTTGGGGTTCCCTGGAGCTCCCATAGGGGAGTCAGGCCTCGTCTTGCCTAGAGACGTGCACGGCCGCATTCCTAGCCAGATGCAGCAGCAGTGTCCGGCTGCCTATCAAGAGCGGACACAAGGATCTGTGACTTGCTTCGAAGTACTCCAGGGCAGTTACATGTGGCAGGGTGTCGGGAGTCAAGCCTCGAGTTGACTGTCGTGGCAGTGCAGGGCAGTCAGGTTCATCTGGTGTGGACGAGGCGTTTGGAGGTCTTGGGAAATTGTGGCCAGACCCCTGAGGCCCTTCCCGACTCTCCTGGTGTGAGTGCCTCCTCCTGGCATGCAAGGGGAATGCCGGGCAACCTTCCCCGATGGAGTAGGGAATGGGACCCTCATCTGGAGCTGAGCACGGGAAAACGGGCCTCCTCTTGAGTCGCAGCAGGATCCTAGGGGTTGCTCTCCAGTGGAGACGGGTGTGGCGGGGAACTTCGTGGGTCACAGCAAGGGTGTGAAGGAGCCTTTCGAGGTCCAAGAGGGAAGGGGTGATTGTTTCGAGACACTGCAGTGGACAAGGGCCCCACACCGCCAGCATGGGAAAAGCTTCTGGTTTTTCTCGAGTTGCGGTAGGGTCTTCTCGAGTTAGGACGGGAACCCCAGTGACCAGCCCCTGTGGCCTCAGGAGAGGCCAGTCTCCGTTTGAGTTGCGAGGCACTTCTGGGGATTCCACTCCAGTCGTCGCTGGGTCTTCAATCCTCATCTGGTGCTGAGGCCAGAGCCTGAGCTTACCTCGCCCATGCTGACTTAGGTCTTGGAGTTCGCTTGGAGACCCACAGGTTAGTCAGGCGTTGTCTAGCCTGGAAACAAGCACGGCCGCTTTCGTCCCCAGCTGCTGCAGCAGTCAAGCGCACACAGGGATCTGTGGCATGCCCTCCATGTACCCAAGGGCTTTCACACATGCCAGGTTGTCAGGAGTTGAGCCTCGGGGTGAAAGTCGAGGTAATGCAGGGCAGTCAGGTTCATGTGGAGTGGACGAGGCATTTGCGGGTCTTGGGGAATGGTGGCCTGACCCCTGAGGCTCCTCCCAACTCTCCTGGTGCAAGCGCATCCTCCTGGGATATAACTGAAGCTCAGAGAACCCTTTAGCGAAGGAGCATGGGAATGAGACTCTCATTTGGAGCTGAGCAGGGGAAATCGAGGCTCTTCTTGAGTCGTTGCAGGACCCTCGGGGTTCCTCTTGAATGGGGATGGGTGAGGTGGGGAACTTCTTGGGTCACAGCAAGGGTGTGGAGGAGCATTTCGAGGTCCAAGAGGGAAGGGGTGATTTCTCCCAAGATGATGCAGGGAAAAGGGACTCACGCTGCCTGCAGGGGAGAAGTTTCTGGTTTTTCTCTAGTTGTGACGGGGTACTCTCAAGATATGTTGGGAACCTCAGGGCCCCGACCCTGTGGCCTCAGGATGGCCCAAGCTCCGTGCGAGTGTGACGTGCCTCAAAGAATTCTTCCCCAGTCATCGCCGGGTCTTCAGTCCTCTTCTGGTGCTGAAGCCAGAGCCTGAGCTTTCCTCGCCCGTGCTGACATAGGTCTTTAGGTTCCCCGGGAGCCACACAAGTGCGTAAGACCTCATCTCGCTTAGAGACGTGCATGGCGGCTTTGCTGGTAAGCTGCAGCATCAGTGTCCAGCTCCCCATAGAACGGACACAGAGATCTGTACCTTGCCCTCAAGGAACACCAGGGCTGTCACAAGTTCCAGCATGTTGGGAGTCGAGCCTCGTGTGACAGTCGAAGCAGTTCAGTGCAGTCAGGTTCATCTTGAGAGGACGAGGCTTTTGGGGGTCTTGGGGAATGGTGCTCTGAACTCTTAGGCTCCTCCCAACATTTCTGGAATAAGCACCTCCTCTTGGGATTCGAGGGGAGCGCCAAGAACCCTTTCCCGATGCTGCAGGGAAAGGGCCCCTGATCTGGAGCTCAGAAGGGGAAAACTGGGCTCTGCTTGAGTCGCGGCGGGACCCTCGGGGTTCCTCTCGAGTGGGAAAGGGTGGGGCGGGGAACTTCTTGGGTCACAGCAAGGGTGTGAAGGAGCCTTCCGAGGTCCATAAGGGAAGGGGTTATTTTCCCCAAGACTCCTCAATGGACAAGGGCGTCACATCGCCTGCAGGGGACAAGGTACTGGTCTTTTTCCAGTTGGGGGGGGTCCTCTCGAGTTATGACAGGGACACCATTGACCAGCCGCTGTGGCCTCAGGAGAAGCAAAGCTCCGTTCAAGTTGGGAGGCGATTCTGGGGACTCCTCTGAAGTCTTCCCCGGTTCCTCAGTCTTTGTCTGGGAATGAGGCCGGAGCCTGAGCTTGCTTCGCCCGTGCTGACCTAGGTCTTGGGGTTCCCCTTGATTTGCCACACGGTACTCAGGCCTCTTCTCGCCTGGAGACGTGCACGGCCGCTTTCCTGCACAGCTGCAGCAGCAGTGTCCGGCTCCCCGTCGAGCGGGCACAGTGATCTGTGGCTTGCCCTCGAGGTACCCCAGGGCTGTCACACATGCCAGTGTGTCGGGAATGGTACTCGGGATGACAGTCGAGGCAGTGCAGGGCAGTCTGGGGTATCTGGAGTGGAGGAAATGTTTGGGGGCCTCGGGGGATGGTGTTCCATTCCCTGAGGCTCCTCCTGGCTCTCCTGTTGTGAGTGCCTCCTTTTGAGATGCGAGGGGAGGGCCGGGATCTTTTTACCAACGGAGCAGGGAAAGGCCCCTCATCTGGATCTGAGCAGGAGAAAACGGGGCTCCTCTTGAGTCGTGATGGGACCATTGGGATTCCTCTTGAGTGGGGACGGCTGGGGCTGGGAAATTCTTGGGTTACAGCAAAGGTGTGAAGGAGCCTTTCAAGGTCCAAGAGGGAAGCGGTGGTTTTGCCCAAAACATCGCATCGGACAAGCCCTCAAAACGCCTGCAGGACAGAAGCTTCTGGTTTTTCTCGAGTTTTGGCAGGGTCCTACCGAGTTAAGGGGACATGAAGGACCCGCTCCTGTGGCCTCAGGAGAGGCCAGTCTCTGTGCAAGTTGTGAAGCGCCTCATGGGATTACTCCCCAGTTGTCGCCTAGTCCTCAGTCCTCCTCTGGTGATGAGGCCTGAGTGTGAGCTTGCCTCGTCCATGCAGACATAGTTTTTGAGCATCCCCTGGAGCCCCCACAGGGTAGTCAGGCTTCGTCTCACCTGGAGACATGCACGGCCGCTTTCCGCCCCAACTGCAGCAGCAGTGTCTGGCTCCCCATCGAGCGGATACAGGGATCTGTGGCTTGCCCTCAAGGAACCCCAGGGCTGCCACATGTGGGAGTTTGTCAGGAGTCGAGCCTCGGGGTGACAGTCAATGCAGTCCAGGCCAGTCAGGTTCATCTGGAGTGGACGAGGCCTTTGGGTGTCTTGGGGAATGATGGCCCGACATCTCAGTCTCCTCCCAAACCTCCTGGGGCGAGCACATCTTCTTGGGATGCGAGGTGAGTGCCGGGAACCCTTTCCCGAAGGATCAGGTAAAGGGACCCTCTTCTGGAGCTGAGCAGGGGAAAACGGGGCTCCTCATGAGTTGAGGCAGGACCCTTTGGGTTCCTCTCGTGTGGGGATGGGTGGAGCGGGGAACATCTAGGGTCACAGCAAGGGTGTGAAGGAGCCTTTCGACGTCCAAGAGGTTAGGGGTGATTTCCACGGAGACGCCGGAGCGGACAAGGACCTCACCCCACCTGCAGGGGTGAAGCTTCTGGTTTTTCTCGATTTTTGACGGGGTCATCTCGAGTTATGACAAGGACCTCAGGGACCCGCCCCTGTGGCCTCAGGAGAGGCCCGTCTCCATGCGAGTTGTGAGACGCCTCTGGGAATCCTCCCCAGTCGTCCCCGGTTCCTCAGTACTGGACTGGTGCTGAGGCTGGAGCCTGAGCTTGCCTCGCCTGTGCTGACATAGTTCTTGGGGTTACCGTGGAGCCCCAACAGTGAGTCAGGTCTCCTGTCACCTGGAGACTTGCACGGCCGCTTTCCTTCCCAGCTGAAGCAGCAGCGTCCGGCTCCTTGTCGAGCGTACAAAAGTATCTGTAGCTTGCAGTCAAGGTACCACAGGGCTGTCACACTTGCCAGTGTGTAGGGAGTCGAGCCTCAGGGTGACAGTCGAGGCAGTGCAAGGCAGTCAGGTCCATATGGAGTGGACTAGGAATTTGGGGGTCTTGAGAAATGGTAGCCCTACCCCTGAGGCACCTCCCGAAGTTCCTGGTGGGAGCGCCTCCTCTTGGGATGTGAGGGGAGTGCCGGGGATCCTTTCCCGAAGTAGCAGGGAAAGGGCTCCTCATCTGGAGCTGAGCAGGGGAAAACGGGTCTCCTCTTGTGTCATGGTGGGACCCTTGGGATTCTTCTCGAGTGGGGACAGGTGAAGCGGGGAATTTCTTGTGTCACAGAACGGGTGTTAGAAAGCCTTTTGAGGTCCAAAAGGGAAGGGGAAATTTCCCCCGATACACCACAGTGGACAAGGGCCTCACCCTGCCTGCAGGGGAGAAGCTTCTGCTTTTTCTTGAGTTGCGGCAGGGTCCTCTCGAGTTACGATGAGAAACTCAGGGACCCTCCCCTGTGGCCTCAGGAGAGGCCAGTCTCCGTGTGAGTTGTAAGGCGCCTCTGGGGATTCCTCCGCAGTCATCGCTGGGTCCTCAGTCCTCCTCTGGTGCTGAGACCGGTGCCTGAGCTTGCCTCGCCCATGCTGACATAGGTCTTGGGGTTCCCTTGGATCCCCCACAGGGGAGTCAGGCCTCGTCTCGCCTGGAGATGTGCACGGGCGCTTTCCTCCCCAGCTGCAGCAGCAGTGTCTGGCTTCCCGTCGAGCGGACACAGGGTTCTGTGGCTTTCACTCAAGGTACACTAGGGCTGTCACACGTGCCAGTGTGTCGGGAGTCAAGCCTCGTGGTGACAGTCGAGGCAGTGCAGGGCAGTCAGGTTCATCTGGAGTGGACGAGACATTTGGGGTTTGGGGGGAATGGTAGCCCTACACCTGATGCTCCTCCTGACTCTTGGTGCAAACGCCATTTCTTGGGATGCAAGATGAGCCCTGGGAACCCTTTCCCGATGGAGCAGGCAAAGGGACCCTCATCTGTAGCTGAGCAGGGGAAAAATGGGCTCCACTTGAGTCGCGGCGGGAGCATCAAGGATCCTCTCAAGGGGCGACGGGGGGATGGCAAACTTTTGGGTCACAGCAAGGGTGTGAAGAAGGCTTTCGAGGTCCAAGAGGGAAGTGGTGATTTCCCGCGAGACATGGCAGTGGACAAGGGCCCTACCCTGCCTTCAGGGGAGAAGCTTCTGTTATTTCTCGAGTTGCGGAGGGGTCCTTTCAAGTTACGACGGGGACCAAACGTGCCATCCCTTATGGCTTCAGGAGTCAGTCTCCATGCGAGTTGTCTTTAGGGATTCCTCCCCAATCATACATAGGTCTTGGGGTTCCCCTGGAACCCCCACAAGGGAGTCAGGTCTCCTCTCGCCTGGAGTCCTGCATGGTCACTTTCCTCCACAGCTGCAGCAGCAGTGTCCGGCTCCCTGTTGAGCAGACACAGGGTTTAATGGCTTACCCTCAAGGAACCCCAGTGCTGTCACATGTGCCAGTGTGTCAGGAGTCGAGCCTCAGTGTGACAGTCGAGGCAGTGTAGGGCAGTCAGTTTCACCTGGAGTGGACGAGGCACTTGGGGGTCTTGGGGAATGGTAGCCCAACACTTGATGCTCCTCCCGACTATCCTGGTGCGAGCGCCTCCTCTTGGGATGTGAGGGGAACGCCAGGAACCCTTGCCCGTCGGAGAAGTGAAAGGGACCCTCATCTGGAGCTGAGCAGGGTAAAACGGGGCTCCTCTTGAGTCACAGCGGGACCCTCGGGGTTCCTCTCTAGTGGGAATGGGTGGGGCGGGGAACTTCCTGGGTCACAGCAAGGGTGTGAAGGAGGCTTTCAAGGTCCAAGAGGGAAGGGGTGATTCCCCACTAGATGCGGGAGGGGACAATGGCCCACCCCACCTGCAGGGGAGAACCTTCTGGTTTTTCTCGAATTGAGGCTGGGTCCTCTCAATTTATGTTAGGGACCCAATGGACCACCCCTGTGGCTTCAGGAGATGCCAGCCTCCATGCGAGTTGCGAGGTGCCTTTGGGGATTCCTCCCCAATCGTTGCCAGATCCTTAGTCCTCATCTGATGCTGAGGCCGGAGCCTGAGCTTTCCTTAACCGTGCTGTCATAGGTTTGGGGTTCCCCTGGAGGCCACACAGGGGAGTCAGACCTCATCTCGCCTGGAGACGTGCACGGCTGATTTCCTCCTTAGCTGCAGGAGCAGTGTCAGGCTCCCGGTCGAGCCGGCACAGGGATCTGTGGCTTGCCCTCAAGGTACCCCAGGGCTGACACACATGCCAGTGTGTCGGGAGTCGATCCTCGGGGTGACAGTCGAGTCAGTACAGGGCAGTCAGATTCATGTGGAGTGGGCGAGGCATGTGGGGGTCTTGGGGAATGGTGGCCAGACCCCTGAGGCTCCTACCGACTCTCCTGGTGCGAGCGCCTCCTCTTGGGATGCGAGTGGAATGCTGGGAAACCTTTCCCAACTGAGCAGGGAAAGGGACCCTCTTCTGCAGCTGACAAACGGAAAATGGGTTTCCTCTTGATTCGCGGCAGGACCCTCTAGGTTTCACTCTAGTGGGGATCAGTGGGGCGGGGAACTTCTTGGATCACAACAAAAATGTGAAGGAGCCTTTCGAGGTCCAAGAAGGAAGCAGTGAGTTCCCCTGATCGTCACAGGGGACAAAGGCCTCACACCACCTGCAACAGAGTAGCTTCTGGTTTTACTTGAGTTGCGACAGGGTCCTCTTGAGTTACAATGTGGACCGCAGGGAACCCACATGTGGCTTCAGGAGAGACCAGTCTCTGCGGGATTTGCAAGGTGCCTCTGTGAATTCCTTTCCAGTCGTCACCGGGTCCTCAGTCCTTGTCTGGTGCTGAGGCTGGAGCCTGAGCTTGCCTCACACTTGCTGACATAGGTCTTGGGGTCCCCTGGAGCCCATTCAGGGGAGTCAGGCCTCGTCTGGCCAGAAGACATGCACGGCCGCTTTCCTCCCCAGCTGCAGCAGCAGTGTCCGGCTCCCCGTCGAGGGGAAACAGGGATCAGTGCCTTACACTCGAGATACCCGAGGGCTGTCACACGTGCCAGTGTGTCGGGAGTCAAGACTCGGGGTGACAGTGGAGGCAGTGCAAGGCAGTCAGGTTCCTCTGGAGTGGGCGAGACATTTGGGGGTCTTGGGGAATGGTGGCACGACCCCTGAGGCTTCTCCGGACACTCTTGGTGTGAGCGTCTCCTCTTGGGATGCGAGCGGAGCCCAGGGAACCCTTTCTCGATGCTGCAGGGAAAGGGCCCCTCATCTGGAGCTCAGAAGGGGAAAACTGGGCTCTGCTTGAGTCGCGGCGGGACCCTCGGGGTTCCTCTCGAGTGGGAAAGGGTGGGGCGGGGAACTTCTTGGGTCACAGCAAGGGTGTAAAGGAGCCTTCCGAGGTCCATAAGGGAAGGGGTGATTTCCCCCAAGACTCCTCAACGGACAAGGGCGTCACATCGCCTGCAGGGGACAAGGTACTGGTTTTTTTCTAGTTGCGGCGGGGTCCTCTCGAGTTATGACAGGGACACCATTGACCAGCTACTATGGCCTTAGGAGAAGCAAAGCTCCATTCAAGTTGGGAGGCGATTCTGGGGATTCCTCTGAAGTCTTCCCCAGTTCCTCAGACTTCGTCTGGGGATGAAGCCAGAGCCTGAGCTTGCTTCGCCTGTGCTAACCTAGCACTTGGGTTTCCACTTGATTTGCCACATGGTACTCAGCCTATTCTCACCTGGAGATGTGCACGGCCACTTTCCTGCACAGCTGCAGCAGCAGTGTCCAGCTCCCCATCGAGCAGACACAGGGATCTGTGGCTTGCCCTCGAGGTAACCCAGAGCTGTCACACGTGCAGGGTGTTGAGAGTCGAGCCTTGGAGTGACAATTGAGGCAGTGCAGGGAAGTCAGGTGCATCTGGAGTGGAAGAAGCATTAGGGGGTCTTGGGGAATGGTGGCCCGACCCCTGAGGCTACTCCCGACATTCCTGTTGGGAGCGCCTCCACTTGAGATTCGAGGTGAGCGCCTGAAAGGGCCCCTCATCTAGAGCTGAGCAGGGTAAAACGGTGCTCCTATTAAGTCATGGTGGGACCCTCTGGTTTCCCCTCGAGTGTGGACGGGTGGGTCGGGGAACATGTTGGGTCATAGCAAGTGAAGGAGCCTTTCTATGTCCAAGAGGGAAGGGGGATTTCCCCAAAGAGGCCGCAGCAGACAAGGGCCTCACCCCACCTGCAGGGGAGAAGCTTCTGGTTTTTCTCAAGTTGTGGCAGGGTCCTCTCGAGTTATGACAGGGATTCCAGGCACACGCGCCTGTGGCCTCAGGAAAGGCAAGTCTGTGCGAGTTGCCAGACGCATTTGGGGATTCCTTCTCAGTTGTCACCGGGTCCTCAGTCCTCGTCTGGTGCTGAAGCTGGAGCCTGAGCTTGCCTCTCCCGTGCTGACACAGGTCTTGGTGTTCCCCTGGAACCCCTAAAGGGGAGTCAGACCTCATCTCGCCTGGAGACGTGCACACCCGCTTTCCTCCCCAGCTGCAGCAGCAGTGTCCGGCTTCCGATCGAGCAGACACAGGGATCTGTGGCTTGCCTTCAAGGTACCCCAGGGTTGTCACACGTGCCAGTGTGTTAGGAGTCGAGCTTCGGGGTGACAGTCGAGGCAGTGCAGGGCAGTCAAGTGCATCTGGAATGGACGAGGCATTTGGGGGTTTGGGGTATGGTGGCCCGAACCCTGAGGCTCCTCCGGACTCTCCTGAGCAATCACCTCCTCTTGGGATGCGAGGCGCGCACTGGGATCCCTTTCCTTACGGAGCAGGAAATGGGCCCCTCATCTGGAGATGAGCAGGGGAAATCAGGGCTCCTCTTGGTCCTGGCTGGACCCTCGAGGTTCCTCTTGAGTGGGGACGGTTTGGTCGGGGAACTTCTTTGGTCACAGCAAGGGACTGAAGGAGCCTTTCGAGGTCCAAGAGAGAAGGGGTGATTTCCCCCGAGACGCCGTGGCGGACAAGGGCCTCACCCCGCCTGGAGGTGAGAAGCTTCTGGTGTTTCTCTAGTTACGACGGGGACCCCAGGGACCCGCCCCTGTGGCCTCAGGAGAGGCCAGTCTCCGTGCGAGTTGCGAAGCCCCTCTGGGGATGCCTCCCCAGTCGCCGGGTCCTAAGTCCTCGTCTGCTGCTGAGGACAGAGCCTGAGCTTGCCTCGCCCATGCTGACATAGGTCTTGGGGTTCCCCTGGAGCCCCCACAGGGGAGTCAGGCCTCGTCTCGCCTGGAGACATGCACGGCTGCTTCCCTCCCCTGCTTCAGCAGCAGTGTCAGGCTCCCTGTCGAGTGGACACAAGGATCTGTGGCTTGCCCTTGATGTACCCCAAGGTTGTCACATGTGCCAGTGTGTTGGGAGTCGGGCCATGGGGTGACAGTCGAGGCAGTGCTGGGCAATCAGGTTCATCAGGGGTGGACGATGCATTTGGGGTTCTTGGGGAATGATGGCCCAAACCCTGAGGTTCCTCCCAACTCTCCTGGTGTGAGCGACTTCTCTTTGGATGCCAGGGGAGTGCCGGGAACCCTTTCCCAATGCAGCAGGGAAAGGGCCCCTGATGGGGAGCTGAGCAGGGGAAAACAGGGCTCCTCTTGAGTTGCCGTGGGTCCTTCAGGGTTCCTCTCGAGTGGGGAAGGGTCCGGGGAGGGAAACTTCTTGGGTCACAGCAAGGGTGTGAAGGAGCCTTTCCAGGTACAAGAGGGAAGGGGGGAATTCCCCCGAGACGCTGCAGTGGACAAGGGCCTCACTCTGCCTGCAGAGGAGAAGCTTCTGGTTTCTCTGGAGTCGCGGCAGGGTCCTCTCCAGTTATGACAGGGACCCCTGGGACCCGCCCCTGTGGCTGCAGGAGAGGCTAGTCTCCGTGTGAGTTGTGAGATGCCTCTGTGCATTCCTCCCCAGTGGTCGCCGGGTCCTTAGACCTTGTTTGCTGCTGAGTCCGCAGACTGAGCTTGCCTAGACCTTGCTGACGTACGTCTTTGTGTCCCCCTGGAGGCCCCACAGGGGAATCATGCTTCATCTTACCTGGAGACGGGCATGGCAGGTTTCCTCCCCAGCTGCAGCAGCAGTGTCCGGCTACCCATTGAGCAGACACAGGAATCTGTGGATTGCCCTTGAGGTATCCCTGGGCTGTCACATGTGCCAGTGTGTCAGGAGTCAAGCCTCGGGGTGACAGTCAAGGTAGTGCAGGACAGTCAAGTTCATCTGGAGTGGACGAGACATTTGGGGGTCTTGGGGATGGTGGCCCAACCCCTGAGGCTCCTCCGGACTCTCCTGGTTTGAGCGCGTCCTCTTTGGATCAAGTGGAGCGTTGGAAATCCTTTCCCAACGGAGCAGGGAAAGGCCCCCTAATCTGGAGCTGAACAGGTGAATATGGGGCTCCTCTTGAGTCGAGGCATGACCATCAGAGTTCCTCTCGAGTGGGGATGGGTGTGGCGGGGAACTTCTTGGATCATAGCAAGGGTGTGAAGGAGCCTTTCGAAGACCAAGAGCAGAGGGGTGATTTCCCCCGAGACACCGCAGGGTACAAGAGCCTCACCCCCCTTGCAAGGGAGAAGATTCTGGTTTTTCTCAAGTGGCGGGGTGATCCTCTCGAGTTACAACAGGGACCCCAGGGACCTGCCCCTGTGGCCACAGAAGAGGCCAGTCTCCTAGCAAGTTGTGAGGCGCCTCTGGGGATTCCTCCTCAGTCGTCGTGGTGTCCTCAGATCTCATCTGGTGCTGAGGCCAGAGCCTGAACTTGCCTCGCCCTGCTGACATAGGACTTGGGGTCCCCTGAAGCCCCTACAGGGGAGTCAGGCCTCGTCTCGTCTGGAGAGGTGCACGGCCGCTTTCCTGCCCAGCTGCAGGAGCATGTCTGGCTCCCTGTCATGTGGACACAGTGATCTGTGGCTTGCCCTCAAGGTACCCCAGGGCTGTCACACATGCCAGTGTGTCGGGAATGGTACTTGAGGTGACAGTCGAGGCAGTGCAGGGCAGTCTGGGACATCTGGAGTGGGGGAAATGTTTGGGGGCCTCGGGGGATGGTGTTCCATCCCCTCAGGCTCCTCCTAACTCTCCTGGTGCGAGCGTCTCCTCTTGGGATGCGAGGGGAGGGCCTGGATCTTTTTACCGACGGAGCAGGGAAAGGGCCCCTCATCTGGATCTGAGCAGGAGAAAACGGGGCTCCTCTTGAGTCGTGATGGGACCCTCGGGATTCCTCTCGAGTGGGGACGGCTCAGACTGGGAAATTCTTGGGTTACAGCAAAGATGTGAAGGAGCCTTTCGAGGTCCAAGAGGTAAAGGATGATTTCCCCAGAGCCCCGGTAGCGGGCAAGGACCTCATCCCTCCTGCAGGGGAGAAGCTTATGGTTTTTCTCGAGGTGCGGCGGGGTCACCTAGAGTTACGACGTGGACCAGAGGGATCCACCCCTGTGGCCTCAGGAGAGGTTAGTTTCCGTGCTAGTTGCAGGGCTCCTCTGGGGATTCCTCCCCAGTCGTCGCCGGGTCCGCAGTCCTCCTCTGGTGATGACGCCGATGCAATGCCTGAGCTTGCCTTGTCCATGCTGACATAGTTCTTGGGTTTCCCCTGGCGCCCTCACTGTGGACTCAGGCCTCGTCTCGCCTGGAGACGTTCACGTCTGCTTTCCTCCCCAGCTGCCGCAGCACTGTCTGGCTCCCCATTGAGAAGACACAGGGATCTGTGGCTTGCCCTTGAGGTACCCGAGGGCTGTCACACGTACCAGTGTGTCGGGAGTCGAACCTCGGTGTGACAGTCAAGGCAGTGCAGGGCAGTTAGGTGCATCTGGAGTGGACGAGGCATTTGGGGGTCTTGTGGAATGGTGGCCCGATGCCTGGGTATCCTCCCAACTCTATTGGTGTGAGCGCCTCCTCTTCGGATGCGAGGGGAGCGCCGGGAACACTTCCCGATAGATTAGGGAATGGGCCCTTCATCTGGAGCTGAGCAGGAGACAACGTGGCTCCTCTTGAGTTGTGGCGGCACCCTCGGGGTTCCTCTCGAGTGGGGACTGGTGGGGCGGGTAACTTCTTTTGTCACAGCAAGGGTGTGAAGGAGCCTTTCGAGGATCAAGAGGGATCGGGTGATTTCCCCTGAGACTCCGCAGCAGACAAGGGCCTCACCCCGCCTGCAGGGGAGAAGCTTCTGGTTTTTCATGAGTTGCGGTGAATTCTCTCTAGTTATGACGGGGACCCCAGGGACGAGCCCCTGTGGCCTCAGGGGAGTCCAGTCTCCGTGTGCATTGCGAGGCGCCTCAGTCCTTGTCTGTTGCTGAGGCCGAAGCCTGAGCTAGCCTCGCCCTTGCTGATGTAGGCCTTGGGGTTCACCTGGTGCTCCCACAGGGGAGTCAGGTCTCATCTCGCCTGGATGCATGCATGGCCACTTTCCTCCCCAGCTGCAGCAGCAGTATCTGCCTCCTTGTCGTGAGGACACAGGGATCTGTGGCTTGCAGTCCAGGTACCCCAGGGCTGTAACATGTGCCAGTGTGTCGGGAGTCGAGACTCAGGGTGACATTCGAGGCTGTGCAGGACAGTTAGGTGCATCTGGAGTGGACGAGGCATTTGGAAGTCATGGGGAATGGTGGAACGAAACCTGAGGCACCTCCCGACACTCCTGGTGGGAGCGCCTCCTGTTCAAATGCGAGGGGAGAATCAGGAAAGGGCCTCTAATCTAGAGCTGAGCAGGGGAATACGGGGCTCCTCTTGAGTCACGACGGGACCCTCGGGGTTCCTCTCGAGTGGGGATGTGTGTGGCAGGGAACATGTTGGGTCACAGCAAGGGTGTGAAGGAGCCTTTCGAGGTCCAAGAGGTAAGGGGTACATCCCCTGGATGCCGAAGGGGACAAGGGCCTCACCCCGCCTCCAGTGGAGAAGCTTCTGGTTTTTCTCGAGTTGCGGTGGTGTCCTCTCCAGTTACGACGGGGACCCCAGGGACCCACCCCTGTGGTCTCAGGAGAGGCCAGTCTCTGTGCGAGTTGGGAGGCTACTCTGGGGTCTCCTCCCCAGTCATCTCCGGTCCTCAGTCCTCGTCTGGTGCTGAGGCCGGAGCCTGAATTTGCCTGGCCCGTGCTGTCACAGGTCTTGGGGTTCTCCTGGAGACCACACAGGTGTGTCAGGCCTCATCTTGCCTGGAGACGTGCATGTCCACTTTCCTTCCCAGCTGTAGCAGCGGTATCCAGTTCTCCGTCGAGAAGACACAGGGATTTGTGGCTTGCCCTCGAGGTGCCACAGGGCTGTCACAGATGCCAGTGTGTTGGGAGTCGAGCCTCGGGGTATCAACTGAGGCAGTGCAGGGGAGTCAGGTTCATCTGGAGTGGACGAATCATTTGGGGGTCCTGGGGAATGGTGGCACGACTCCTCAGGTTCCTTCCGACTCTCTTGCTGTGAGCGCCTCCTGTTGGGATGTGAGAGGAGCGCTGGTAACATTTTCCCGACTGAGCAGGGAAAGGGCCCCTCATGTGGAGGGAAGCAGGGGAAAACGAGGCACCTCTTGAATCATGGCAGGACCCTCAGGGTTCATCTCGAGTGTGGATGGGTGGTGTGGGGAACTTCGTGGGTCACAGCAAGGGTATGAAGGAGCCTTTCGAAGTCCAAGAGGGAAGGGGGATTTCCCCTGAGATGGGGCAGCAAACAAGGGCCCCACCCCGTCTGCAGGGGAGAAGCTTCTGGTTTTTCTCGAGTTGTTTCCGGGTCCTCTCGAGTTATGATGGGGATCACAGGGACCCGCCTCTGTGCCCTAAGGGGAGGCCAGTCTCCATGCGATTTGCGAGGCGCCTCTGTGGATTCCTCCCTAGTCGTCACCAGGTCCTCACTCGTTGTCTGGTGCTGAGGCCAGAGCCTGAACTTGTCTCGCCTGTGTTGACATAGGACTTGGGGTTCCCCTGGAGCCCCCACAGGGGAGTCAGGCCTTGTCTCGCCTGGAAAGGGCACAGGCGCTTTTCCTCCCCAGCTGCAGCAGCAGTGTCCAGCTCCTTGTCGAGCAGACACAGGGATCTTTGGCTTGCCCTCGAGGTACCCCAGGGCTGTCACACATGCCAGTGTGTTGGGTGTCAAGACTCGGTGTGACAGTGGAGGAAGTGCAGGGCAGTCAGGTGCATCTGTAGTGTAAGAGACATTTGGAGGTCTTAAGGAATGGTGGCCCGAACCCTGAGGCTCCTCCCGACTCTCCTGCTGCGAGCGCCTTCTCTTGGGAAGGGAGGGGAGCACCGGGAAATCTTTTCTGACGGAGCAGGGAAGGGCCACTCATCTGAAACTGAGCAGGGAAATATGGGGCTCCTCTTGAGTCGTGGCAGGACCCTTGGGGTTCCTCTCAAGTGGCAACGGGTGGGTCGGGAACTTCTTGGGTTACAGCAAGGATGTAAAGGAGCATTTCGCCATCCAAGATGGAAGGGGGGTTTTCCCCCAAGTCGAGTTAGTGGAAAAGGACCTCACCACGCCTGCAAGGGAGAAGCTTCTGCTTTTTCTCGAGTTGTGGTGGGGTCCTCTTGAGTTAAGATGGGGAACCCAGAAATCCGCCACTTGGCCTCAGGAGAGGCCAGTCTCTGTGCCAGTTGTGAGGTGCCTCTGGGGATTCCTCNGCCTCACTACGCCTGCAAGGGAGAAGCTTCTGCTTTTTCTCGAGTTGTGGTGGGGTCCTCTTGAGTCATGGCAGGACCCTTGGGGTTCCTCTCAAGTGGCGACGGGTGGGTCGGGAACTTCTTGGGTCACAGCAAGGATGTAAAGGAGCATTTCGCCATCCAAGATGGAAGGGGGGTTTTCCCCCAAGTCGAGTTAGTGGAAAAGGACCTCACCACGCCTGCAAGGGAGAAGCTTCTGCTTTTTCTCGAGTTGTGGTGGGGTCCTCTTGAGTTAAGATGGGGAACCCAGAAATCCGCCACTTGGCCTCAGGAGAGGCCAGTCTCTGTGCCAGTTGTGAGGTGCCTCTGGGGATTCCTCCCATGTTGTCGCCGAGTCCTCTGGCCTCCTGTGGTGTTGGGGCCTGTGCTTGAGCGTGCCTAGCCCATGCTGACATAGGTCATGGGGTTCGCCTTGAGCCCTCACAGGGGAGTCAGGCCTCGTCTCACCTGGAGATGGGCACGGCCGCTTTCCTCCCTAGCTGCAGCAGCAGTGTGCAGCTCCCCGTCGAGGGACACATGGGATCTGTGGCTTGCCCTCGAGGTACCCCAGGGCTGTCACACGTGCCAGTGTTTTGGGAGAAGAGCCTCGGGGTGACAGTCGAGGTAATGCAGGTCAGTCAGGTGCATCTGGAGTGGACGAGGCACTTGCGCATCTTGGGTAATGGTGGCCAGAACCCTGAGGCTGCTCCTGACTCTCCTGGTGTGAGTGCCTACTTTTGTGATGGTAGTGGAGTGCCGGGACACCTTTCTGGATGGTGCAGAGAAACGGCCCATCATCTGGAGCTGAGCAAGGGACAACGGGGCTCCTCGTGGGTCTTGGTGGGACCCTTGGAGTTACTCTCAAAAGGGAATGTGTGGGGCGGGGAACTTCTTGGGTCACAGCAAGGGTGACACCAGAGGTCCAAGAGGGAAGGGGGATTTCCCCTGAGATACCGTAGTGGACAAGGTCCTCACCGCGCTTGCAGGGGAAAAGCTATAGGTTTTTCTCGAGTTGAGGCAGGGTCCTCTCTAGTTAAGAAGGGGACCCCAGGGACCCGCCCCTGTAGCTCAGGAGAGGCCAATCTCCGTGCGAGTTGCAAGGCACCTCTGGCGATTCCTCTCCAGTCGTCGCCAGGTCTTCAGTCATCATCTGGACCAGAGGCCAGAGCCTGATCATGCCTCGCCCTTGCTGACATAGAACTTGGGGTTCCCTGGAGCCCCCACTCGGGACTCAGGCCTCATCTCCCCTGGAGACGTGAACGGCTGCTTTCCACCCCACCTGCAGCATCAGTGTCCGGCTCCCCTTTTAGCGGACTCAGGGTTCTGTGTCTTGCCCTCGAGGTACCCCAGGGCTGTCACACGTGCCAATGTGTCAGGAGACGAGCCTCGCGGTTACACTCGAGGCATTGCAGGGCAGTCAGGTGCATCTGGACTGGACGAGACATTTGGGTGCCTTGCAGAATGGTGGCCTGACCCCTGAGAGTCCTCCCGACTCTCCTGGTGCGAGCGCCACCTCTTGGGATTCGAGGGCAGCGCCGGGAGCCCTTTCCCGACGGAGTTGGGAAAGGGCCCCTCATCTGGAGATGAGCAGGGGAAAACGGGGCTCCTCTTAAGTGGCGGCGGGACCTTCGAGGTTCCTCTCCAGTGGGGACGGTTGGGGCGGGGAACTTCTTGTGTCACAGCAAGGGTGTGAAGGAGCCATTCAAGGTCCAAGAGGGAAGGAGTGATTTCCCTGAAGACACTGCAGCGGACAAGGGCCCCACCACGCCTGCAGGGGAGAAGCTTCTGGTTTGTCACGAATTCTGGCTGGGTCCTCTCAGGTTACCACGGGGGCCCCAGAGACCCGCCCCTGTGGCCTCAGAATAGACAGTCTACGTGCAAGCTGTGAGGCGCCTCTGGGGATTCTTTCCCAGTCGTCACAGTGTACTCAGTCCTCGTCTGTTGCTGAGGCCAGAGACTGAGCTTGCCTCGCCTGTGCTGACATAGGTCTTCAGGTTCCCTTGGTGCACCCACAATGGAAATCAGTCCTCGTCTTGCCTGGAGATGTGCACGGCCGCTTTCCTCCCCAGCTGCAGCAGCAGTCTCCGGCTCCCCATTGAGTGGACACAGGGATCTGTGGCTTGCCCTCGAGGTTCCCCGGGGCTGTCACACGTGCCAGTGTGTTGGGAACCGAGCCTCGAGGTGACAGTCGAGGCAGTGCAGGGCAGTCAGGTTCATCTGGAATGGACAAGGCATTTGAGGGTTTTGGGAATGGTGGCCCAAATCCTGAGGCTCCTCCCGACTCTCCTGGTGCGGGTGCCTCCTCTTGGGATGCGAGGGGAGTGCCGGGAAACCTTTCCCGACGGAACAGGGAAACGACCCCTCATCTGAAGCTAAGCAGGAGAAAACGGAGCTCCTCTTGAGTCACGGCAGGACCTCGGGGTTCGTCTCGACTGGGGACGTGTAGGGTGGGTAACTTCTTGGGTCACAGCAAGAGTGTAAAGGAGCCTTTTGAGGTCCACGAGGGAAGGGGTGATTTCCCCCGAGACGCCGCAGCAGACAAGGGCCTCACCCCGCCTGTAGGACAGACCTTCTGGTTTTTCTCGAGTTTCAGCGGGGTCCTCTTGAGTTACGACGGGGACACCAGGAACCCGCCCCTGTGTCCTCAGGAGAGGTCAGTCTCCCTATGAGTTGCAAGGCTCTCTGGGAATTCCTCCCCAGTCATCGCCATGTCCTCATTCCTCTTCTGGTGCTGAGGCCGGAGCCTGAGCTTGCCCCCCCCCACGGCTGACATAGTCTTGGGGTTCCCCAGGAGCCCCCACAGGGGAGTCTAGCCTCGTCTCTCCAGGAGACGTGCACGGCCGCTTTCCTCCACGACCGCAGCAGTAGTGTCCTGCTCTCCATCGAGCGGACATAGGGATCTGTGGCTTACACTTGAGGTACCCCAGGATTGTCACNGTTGCAAGGCACCTCTGGCGATTCCTCTCCAGTCGTCGCCAGGTCTTCAGTCATCATCTGGACCAGAGGCCAGAGCCTGATCATGCCTCGCCCTTGCTGACATAGAACTTGGGGTTCCCTGGAGCCCCCACTCGGGACTCAGGCCTCATCTCCCCTGGAGACGTGAACGGCTGCTTTCCACCCCACCTGCAGCATCAGTGTCCGGCTCCCCTTTTAGCGGACTCAGGGTTCTGTGTCTTGCCCTCGAGGTACCCCAGGGCTGTCACACGTGCCAATGTGTCAGGAGACGAGCCTCGCGGTTACACTCGAGGCATTGCAGGGCAGTCAGGTGCATCTGGACTGGACGAGACATTTGGGTGCCTTGCAGAATGGTGGCCTGACCCCTGAGAGTCCTCCCGACTCTCCTGGTGCGAGCGCCACCTCTTGGGATTCGAGGGCAGCGCCGGGAGCCCTTTCCCGACGGAGTTGGGAAAGGGCCCCTCATCTGGAGATGAGCAGGGGAAAACGGGGCTCCTCTTAAGTGGCGGCGGGACCTTCGAGGTTCCTCTCCAGTGGGGACGGTTGGGGCGGGGAACTTCTTGTGTCACAGCAAGGGTGTGAAGGAGCCATTCAAGGTCCAAGAGGGAAGGAGTGATTTCCCTGAAGACACTGCAGCGGACAAGGGCCCCACCACGCCTGCAGGGGAGAAGCTTCTGGTTTGTCACGAATTCTGGCTGGGTCCTCTCAGGTTACCACGGGGGCCCCAGAGACCCGCCCCTGTGGCCTCAGAATAGACAGTCTACGTGCAAGCTGTGAGGCGCCTCTGGGGATTCTTTCCCAGTCGTCACAGTGTACTCAGTCCTCGTCTGTTGCTGAGGCCAGAGACTGAGCTTGCCTCGCCTGTGCTGACATAGGTCTTCAGGTTCCCTTGGTGCACCCACAATGGAAATCAGTCCTCGTCTTGCCTGGAGATGTGCACGGCCGCTTTCCTCCCCAGCTGCAGCAGCAGTCTCCGGCTCCCCATTGAGTGGACACAGGGATCTGTGGCTTGCCCTCGAGGTTCCCCGGGGCTGTCACACGTGCCAGTGTGTTGGGAACCGAGCCTCGAGGTGACAGTCGAGGCAGTGCAGGGCAGTCAGGTTCATCTGGAATGGACAAGGCATTTGAGGGTTTTGGGAATGGTGGCCCAAATCCTGAGGCTCCTCCCGACTCTCCTGGTGCGGGTGCCTCCTCTTGGGATGCGAGGGGAGTGCCGGGAAACCTTTCCCGACGGAACAGGGAAACGACCCCTCATCTGAAGCTAAGCAGGAGAAAACGGAGCTCCTCTTGAGTCACGGCAGGACCTCGGGGTTCGTCTCGACTGGGGACGTGTAGGGTGGGTAACTTCTTGGGTCACAGCAAGAGTGTAAAGGAGCCTTTTGAGGTCCACGAGGGAAGGGGTGATTTCCCCCGAGACGCCGCAGCAGACAAGGGCCTCACCCCGCCTGTAGGACAGACCTTCTGGTTTTTCTCGAGTTTCAGCGGGGTCCTCTTGAGTTACGACGGGGACACCAGGAACCCGCCCCTGTGTCCTCAGGAGAGGTCAGTCTCCCTATGAGTTGCAAGGCTCTCTGGGAATTCCTCCCCAGTCATCGCCATGTCCTCATTCCTCTTCTGGTGCTGAGGCCGGAGCCTGAGCTTGCCCCCCCCCACGGCTGACATAGTCTTGGGGTTCCCCAGGAGCCCCCACAGGGGAGTCTAGCCTCGTCTCTCCAGGAGACGTGCACGGCCGCTTTCCTCCACGACCGCAGCAGTAGTGTCCTGCTCTCCATCGAGCGGACATAGGGATCTGTGGCTTACACTTGAGGTACCCCAGGATTGTCACACGTGCCACTGTGTAGGGAGTTGAGGCTCAGGGTGACAGTCGAGGCAGTGCAGGGCAGTCATCTTCATCTGGAGTGGATGAGGCATTTGGGGGTCTTGGGGTATGGTGGCATGACCCCTGATGCTCCTCCCGACTCTCCTGGTATGAGTGCCTACACTTGGAATACGAGAGGAGTGCAGCAAGCCCTTTGCCGATGGAGCAGGGAAAGGGCCCCTCATCTGGAGCTGAGCAGGGGAAAACGGGGCGCCTCCAAGTCTTAGCTAGACCCTCGGGGTTCCTCTCGATTGGGGACGGTTGGGGTGGGCAACTTCTTAGGTCACAGCAAGGGTATGAAGGACCCTTTCCAGTCCAAGAGGGAAGGGGAGATTTCCCCCGAGATGCCACAGCAGACAAGGGCCTCAGCCCATCTGCAGGGGACAAGCTTCTGGTTTTTCTCGAGTTGCAGTGGGGTCCTCTTGAGTTAAGTCAGTGACCCCAGGGACCAGCCTCTGTGGCCTAAGGAGAGACCAGTCTCCGTGCGATTTGTGAGGCGCCTCTGGGTATTCCTCCCCAGTCGTCGCCTGGTCCTCAGTCCTAGACTGGTGATGATGCCAGAGACTGAGCTTGCCTCGCCCGTGCTGACATAGGTCTTGGGGTTCCCCTGGAGCCCGCACAGGGGAGTCAGGCCTTGTCTTACCTGGAAACATGCATGGCCGCTTTCCTCCATGACCGCAGCAGCAGTGTCCTGCTCTCCATCGAGCAGACACAGGGATCTGTGGCTTGCCCTTTAGGTACCCCAGGGATGTCACACGTGCTAGTGTGTTAGGAGATGAGCCTCAGAGTGACAGTTGAGGCAGTGCAGAACACTCATGCATCTGGCATGGATGAGACATTTGGGGGTCTTAAGGAATGGTGGCCCGAACCCTGAGGCTCCTCCCGCCTCTCCTGGTGCAAGCACCTCCTCTTGGGATGTGAGGGGAGAACTGGGAAATCTTTTCTGACGGAGCAGAGAAAGGGACCTTCATCTGAAACTGAGCAGGGAAATACGGGGTTCCTCTTGAGTCGTGGCGGGACCCTCGGGGTTCATCTTGGGTGGGGACGGGTGGGACAGGAACTTCTTGGGTCACAGCAAGGGTGTGAAGGAGCCTTTTGAGGTCCAATAGGGAAGAGGTGATTTCCCCAAGGATGACACAGAGGACAAGGGCCTCACATCGTATGCAGGGGAGAAGCTTCTGGTTTGTCTCGAGTTGTGGCGGGGTCCTCTCAAGTTATGACAGGGACACCGGGGACCCGCCCCTGTGGCCTCAGGAGAGGCCACTATCTCTGCGAGTTGCAAGGCGCCTTTGGAGATTCCTCCCTAGTCGTCTCTGGGACCTCAGTCCTCGTCTGGTGCTGAGGCTGGATCCTGAGCTTGCCTCGCCCGTGCTGACATAGATCTTGTGGTTCCCCTGTAGCCCCAACAGGGGAGTCAGGCCTGGTCTCTCCTGGAGAAATGCATGGCAGATTTGGTCACCAGCAGCAGCAGCAGTGTCCTGTTCCCGTCGAGCGGACACAGGGATCTGTGGCTTGCCCTTGAGGTACCCCAGGGATGTCACACGTGCTAGTGTGTCGGGAGACGAGCCTCAGAGTGACAGTCGAGGCAGTGCAGCGCAGTCAGGTGCATCAGGATTGGACAAGGCATTTGCGGGTTTTGGGGAATGGAGGCCAGACATTTGAGGCTCCTGCTCACTTTCCTGGTGTGAACGCCTCCTCTTGGGATGAGAGGAGAGTGCTGGGAAGCCTTTCCCGACAGAGCAGGAAAGGTCCCCTCATCTGGAGCTGAGCTGGGGAAAATGGGGCTCCTCTTGATTCACAGAGGGACACTCGGGGTTCCTCTCCAGTGGGGACAGGTGGGGCAGGAAACTTCTTGGGTCACAGCAAGGGTGTGAAGGAGCCTTTTGAGGTCCAAGAGGTAAGGGGAATTTCCCCCGAGATGCTGTAGCGGACAAGGTCCTCACCGCACTTGCAGGGGAAAAGCTTAAGGTTTTTCACAAGTTGCGGCAGGGTCCTCTCTAGTTAAGAAGGGGACCCCAGGGACCCACCCCTGTGGCCTCAGGGGAGGCCAATCTCCGTGAGAGTTGCAAGGCGTTTCTGCTGATTCTTCCCAGTCATCGTTGGGTCCTCAGTGTCTGGTGCTGAGGCCAGAGTCTGAGCATGCCTCACCCGTACTGACATAGGACTTGAGGTTCCCTGGAGCCCCCACAGGGGACTCAGGCCTCATCTCACCTGGAGACATGCACGGCTGCTTTCCATCCCAGCTGCAGCAGCAGTGTCCAGATCCCCGTCGAGCGGACACAGGGATCTGTGGCTTGCCCTTGAGGTACCCCAGAGCTGTCACACGTGCCACTGTGTCGGGAATCGAGCCTCGAGGTGACAGTCGAGACAGTGCAGGGCAGTCAGGTGCATCTGGAGTGCACGAGGCATTTGGGGGTCTTGTGGAATGGTGGCCCGACCCTGAGGCTCCTCCCGACTCTCCTGGTGGGAGTGCCTTCTCTTGGGATGCGAGGTGAACGCCGGGAACCCCTCCCTGACAGAGCAGGGAAAGGGCCCCTCATCTGGAGCTGAGCAGGGGAAGACGGGGCTCCTCTTGAGTCATGGCGGGACACTTGGGGTTCCTCAAGTTGGGACTCGTGGGGCGGGGAACTTCTTGGGTCACAGCAAGGGTGTGAAGGAGCCTGTCGAGGTGAAAGTGGGAAGGGGTGATTTCCCCCGAGACGCCGCAGCAGACAAGGGCCTCACCCAGCCTGCAGGCGAGAAGCTGCTGGTTTTTCTCGAGTTGCGGCGGGGTCCTTTCGAATTAAGACTGGGAACCCAGGGATCCACCCCTTGGCCTCAGGAGAGGCCAGTCTCCGTGCCAGCTGGGTGGTGCCTCTGGGGATTCCTCCCATGTCGTGGCTGGGTCCTAAGGCTTCCTCTGGTGCTGAGGTTCGTGCCTGAGGGTGCATAGCCGGTGCTGACATAGGTCATGGGGTTCCCCTTGAGCCCCCACAGGGGATTCAGGCCTTGTCTTGCCCGGAGACGAGCACGGCCGCTTTCCTCTCCAGCTGCAGCAGCAGTGTGCGGCTCTCGTCGAGGGACACATGGGATCTGTGGCTTGCCCTCGAGGACCCCAGGGCTGTCACACGTGCCAGTGTTTCGGGAGAAGAGCCTTGGGGGTGACAGTCGAGGCAGTGCAGATCAGTCAGGTGCATCTGGAGTGTACGAGGCACTTGTGGGACTTGGGGAATGGTGGCCAGAACCCTGAGGCTCCTCCTGACTCTCCTGGTGCGAGCGTCTACTTTTGCGATGGTAGGGGGGGCGCTGGGAAACCTTTCCGGACGGAGCAGGGAAACGGCCCACCATCTGGAGCTGAGCAGGGAAAAACGGGGCTCCTCTGGAGTCTTGGCAGGACCCTCGGGGTTACTCTGGAAAGGGGACGGGTGGGGGTTAACTTCTTGGGTCACAGCAAGGGTGTGAAGGGGCCTTTCCAGGTCCAAGAGGGAAGGGGGGATTTCCTCCGAGATGCCGCAGCCGACAAGGGCTTCACACTGCCTTGACGGGAAAAGCTTCTGGTTTTTCTGGAGTTGCGGAGGGGTTCTCTCGAGTTACGACGGGCACCCCAGGGACCCACCCCTGTAGCCTTAAGGGAGGCAAGTGTTCATGGGAGTTGCAAGGCGCCTTTGGGGATACCTCCCCAGTCGTCGCCAGAACCTCAGTCCTTGTCTGATGCTGAGGCCGTGGCCTGAGCTTGCCTCGCCTGTGCTGACATAGGTCTTGGGGTTCCCTTGGAACCCCGACAGGGGAGTCAGACCTGGTCTCTCCTGGAGACGGGCAAGGCAGATTTTCTCACCAGCTGCAGCAGCAGTGTCCTATTCCCATCCAGCGGACACAGGGATCTGTGGCTTGCCCTGGAGGTACCCCAGGGATGTCACACATGCCAGTGTGTCAGGAGACGAGCCTCGGGGTGACAGTCGAGGCAGTGCAGTGCAGTGCAGTCAGCTGCATCAGGTGTGGACAAGGCATTTGCGGGTCTTGGGGAATGGTGGCCCGACATTTGAGGCTCCTGCCTACTCTCCTGGTGCTAGCGCCTCCTCTTGGGATGCGAGGGGA
The DNA here is from genome assembly GCA_006410735.1 of Raphicerus campestris. Lineage (NCBI taxonomy): Eukaryota > Metazoa > Chordata > Mammalia > Artiodactyla > Bovidae > Raphicerus > Raphicerus campestris. Next base: position 46,601 of record SJYW01038579.1, read on the forward strand.
GTGCCAGGAAGCCTTTTCCGAAGGAGCAGGGAAAGGGCCCCTCATCTGGAGCTGAGCTGGGGAAAACGGGGCTCCTCTTGATTCACAGCGAGACCCTCGGGGTTCCTCTCCAGTGGGGACGGGTGTGGAAGGAAACTTCTTGGGTCACAGCAAGGGTGTGAGGGAGCCTTTCGAGGTCCAAGAGGGAAGGGGGATTTCCCCTGAGATGCTGTAGCGGACAAGGTCCTCACGACGCTTGCAGGGGAAAAGCTATAGGTTTTTCTCGAGTTGAGGCAGGGTCCTCTCTAGTTAAGAAGGGGACCCCAGGGACCCGCCCCTGTAGCTCAGGAGAGGCCAATCTCCGTGCGAATTGCAAGGCGCCTCTGGCGATTCCTCTCCAGTCATCGCCGGGTCTTCAGTCATCGTCTGGTCCAGAGGCCAGAGCCTGATCATGCCTCGCCCTTGCTGACATAGAACTTGGGGTTCCCTGGAGCCACCACAGGGGACTCAGGTCTCATCTCCCCTGGAGACGTGAACGGCTGCTTTCCACCCCACCTGCAGCATCAGTGTCCGACTCCCCTTTTAGCGGACTCAGGGTTTTGTGTCTTGCCCTCAAGGTACCCAGGGCAGTCACACGTGCCAATGTGTCGGGAGACTAGCCTCGGGGTTACATTCGAGGCATTGCAGGACAGTCAGGTGCATCTGGAGTGGACGAGGCATTTGGGTGCCTAGCAGAATGGTGGCCTGACCCCTGAGAGTCCTCCCGACTCTCCTGGTGCGAGCACCACCTCTTGGGATTCGAGGGCAGCGCCAGAAGCGTTCTCCGGACGGAGTAGGGAAAGGGCCCCTCATCTGGAGATGAGCAAGGGTAAACGGGGCTCCTCTTGAGTGGCGACAGGATCCTCGGGGTTCCTCTTGAGTGGGGATGGTTGGGGCTGGGAACATCTTGGGTTACAGCAAGGGTCNCTGGTGCTAGCGCCTCCTCTTGGGATGCGAGGGGAGTGCCAGGAAGCCTTTTCCGAAGGAGCAGGGAAAGGGCCCCTCATCTGGAGCTGAGCTGGGGAAAACGGGGCTCCTCTTGATTCACAGCGAGACCCTCGGGGTTCCTCTCCAGTGGGGACGGGTGTGGAAGGAAACTTCTTGGGTCACAGCAAGGGTGTGAGGGAGCCTTTCGAGGTCCAAGAGGGAAGGGGGATTTCCCCTGAGATGCTGTAGCGGACAAGGTCCTCACGACGCTTGCAGGGGAAAAGCTATAGGTTTTTCTCGAGTTGAGGCAGGGTCCTCTCTAGTTAAGAAGGGGACCCCAGGGACCCGCCCCTGTAGCTCAGGAGAGGCCAATCTCCGTGCGAATTGCAAGGCGCCTCTGGCGATTCCTCTCCAGTCATCGCCGGGTCTTCAGTCATCGTCTGGTCCAGAGGCCAGAGCCTGATCATGCCTCGCCCTTGCTGACATAGAACTTGGGGTTCCCTGGAGCCACCACAGGGGACTCAGGTCTCATCTCCCCTGGAGACGTGAACGGCTGCTTTCCACCCCACCTGCAGCATCAGTGTCCGACTCCCCTTTTAGCGGACTCAGGGTTTTGTGTCTTGCCCTCAAGGTACCCAGGGCAGTCACACGTGCCAATGTGTCGGGAGACTAGCCTCGGGGTTACATTCGAGGCATTGCAGGACAGTCAGGTGCATCTGGAGTGGACGAGGCATTTGGGTGCCTAGCAGAATGGTGGCCTGACCCCTGAGAGTCCTCCCGACTCTCCTGGTGCGAGCACCACCTCTTGGGATTCGAGGGCAGCGCCAGAAGCGTTCTCCGGACGGAGTAGGGAAAGGGCCCCTCATCTGGAGATGAGCAAGGGTAAACGGGGCTCCTCTTGAGTGGCGACAGGATCCTCGGGGTTCCTCTTGAGTGGGGATGGTTGGGGCTGGGAACATCTTGGGTTACAGCAAGGGTCTGAAGGAGCCTTTCGAGGTCCAAGAGGGAAGGGGTGATTTCCCCGGAGACGCTGAAGCAGACATGCACCTCACCACCCCTGCAGGAGAGAAGCTTCTGGTTTTTCACGAGTTCTGGCTGGGTCCTCTCAGGTTACCATGGGGACCCCAGGGACTCGCCACTGTGGCCTCAGAAGAGAGATTCTCCACACGAGTTGGGAAGCACCTCTGGAGATTCTTCCCCAGTCATCGCACCGGTCCTCAGTCCTCGTCTGATGCTGAGGGCAGGGACTGAGCTTGCCTCGCCCATGCTGACATAGGGCTTCAGGTTCCCTTGGAGCCCCCTCAGGGGTTCAGGCATCGTCTCGCCTAGAGATGTGCACGGCCGCTTTCCTCCCCCGCAAGAGCAGCATTCTCTGGCTCCCTGTCGAGGGGACACTGGGATCTGTGGCTTTCCCTCAAGGTACCCCAGGGCTGTCACACGTGCTAGTGTGATGGGAGTCAAGCCTCGGGGTGACAATCGAGGCAGTGCAGGGCAGTCAGGTTCATCTGGAATAGACGAGGCATTTGAGAGTTTAGGGAATGGTGGCTCAAAACCTGAGGCTCCTCCCGACTCTCCTGGTGCACATGCCTCTTCTTGGAATGCCAGGGGAGTGCTCCGAAACCTTTTCCCATGGAACAGGGAAAAGGCCCCTCACCTGGAGCTGAGCAGGGGAAAACGGGGCTCCTCTTGAGTCGCGGCGGGACACTTGGGGTTCCTCAAGTGGGGACTCGTGAGGCGGGGAAGTTCTTGGGTCACAGCAAGGGTGTGAAGGAGCCTGTCGAGGTGAAAGTGGGAAGGGGTGATTTCACCTGTGATGCCGCAGAGGACAAGGGCCTCACCCTGGCTGTAGGGAAGAAGCTTCTGGTTTTTCTTGAGTTGTGACGGGGTCTTCTCGAGTTCTGGCTGTGACCCCAGGACCGGCCCCTCAGGAGAGGCCAGTCTCCATGCGAGTTGCGAGGTGCCTCTGGGGATTCCTCCCCAGTCATTGCCGGTTCCTCAGTCCTAGACTGGTGATGAGGCCGGAGCTTGAGATTGCCTCACCCCTGCTGACATAGGTCTTGGGGTTCCCCTGGCGACCCCACAGGGGAGTCAAGCCTCATCTCACCTGGAGACATGCACGACCGCTTTCCTCCCCAGCTGCAGCAGCACTGTCTGGCTCCCCGTCGAGCAGACACTGGGATCTGTGGCTTGCCCTCAAGGTACCCCAGGTCTGTCACACGTGCCAGTGTGTCAAGAGACAAGCCTTGGGGTGACAGTCAAGGCAGTGCAGTGCAGTCAGGTGCATCTGCAGTGAACAAGTCATTTGAGGGTCTTGGGGAATGGTGGCCGGAATTTTGGGGCTCCTCCAGACTCTCCTGTCGTGAGCGCCTCCTCTTGGGTTATGAGGGGAGGGCCGTGAACCCTTTCCCGTAGAAGTAGGGAAAGGGCCCCTCATCTGGAGCTGAGCAGGGGAAAACGGGGCTCCTCTTGAGCTGTGGCGGTGCCCTCAGGGCTCCCCTCAAGTGAGGACGGGTGGGTCGGGAACTTCTTGGGTCACAGCAAGGTTGTGAAGGAGCATTTCCTGGTCCAAGAGGGAATGAGGGTTTTACCCCGAGATGCCTCAGTGGAAAACGGCCTCACCACGCCTGCAGGGGAGAAGCTTCTGGTTTTTCTTGAGTTGTGTTGGGGTCCTCTCGAGTTAAGACAGGGAACCCAGGGATCCGCCCATTGGCCTCAGGACAGTCCGGGATCCGTGACAGTTGTGAGGTGCCTCTGGGAATTCCTCCCATGTCGTGGCCGGGTCCTCAGACCTCCTCTGGTGCTGAGGCCCGTGCCTGAATGTGCCTAGCCCGTGCTGACATAGGTCATGGGGTTCCCCTTGAGCCCCCACAGGGGAGTCAGGCGTCGTCTCACCTGGAAACGAGCATGGCCGCTTTCCTCCCCAGCTGCAACAGAAGTGTGTGGCTCCCTGTCCAGGGACACATGGGATCTGTGACTTTCCCTCAAGGTGCCCCAGGCTGTCACACGTGCCAGTGTTTCGGGAGAAGAGCCTCGGGAAGTCAGTCGAGGCAGTGAAGGTCAGTCGGATGCATCTGGAGTGATGAGCCACTTGTGGGTCTTGGGAATGGTGGCTAGAACCCTGAGGCACCTCCTGACTCTCCTGGAGCAAATGACTACTTTTGCGATGGTAGGGGAGCGCCGGGAAAGCTTTCCGGAAGGAGCAGGGAAACGGCCCATCATCTGGAGCTGAGCAGGGGAAAACGGGGCTCCTCTTGACCCTCGGAGTTACTCTGGAAAGGGGACGGGTGGGGCAGGGAACTTCTTGGATCACAGCAAGGGTGTGAAGGGGCCTTTAGATGTCCAAGAGGGAAGGGGGGATTTCACCCGAGACCCCGAAGCGGACAAGGGCCTCACACCACCTTCAGGGGATAAGCTCCTGGTTTTTCTGGACTTGTGGCGGGGTCCTCTCGAGTTATGATGGGGACCCCGGGGACCCGCCCCTGAGGCCTCAGGAGAGGCTAGTATCCGTGCGAGTTGCAAGGTGCCTTTGGGGATTCCTCCCCAGTAGTCGCCCGGACCTCAGTCCTCGTCTGGTGCTGAGGCTGGAGCCTGTGCTTGCCTCACCCGTGCTGACATAGATCTTTCAGTTCCCCTGGAGCCCCGACAGGGGAGTCAGGCCTAGTCTCTCCTGGAGACGTACACAGATTTCCTCACCAGCTGCAGCAGCAGTGTCCTATTCCCGTCCAGTGGACACAGGGATCTGTGGCTTGCACTCGAGGCACCCCAGGGCTATCACACGTGCCAGTGTGTCGGGAATCGAGCCTCAGGGTGGCAATCGAGACAGTGCAGGGCAGTCAGGTGCATCTGGAGTGGATGAGGCATTTGGGGGTCTTGTGGAACTGTGGCCTGACCCTGAGGCTCCTTCCGACTCTCCTGGTGCGAGTTCCTCCTCTTGGGATGCGAGGTTAACGCCAGAAACCCTTTCCCGACGGAGCAGGGAAAGGGCCCCTCATGTGGAGCTGAGCAGAGTAAAACTGGGGCCCTCTTGAGTCACGGCGGGACACTTGGGGTTCCTCAAGTGGGGACTCGTGGGGCGGGAAACTTCTTGGGTCACAGCAAGGGTGTGAAGGAGCCTATCGATGTGAAAGAGTGAAGGGGTGATTTCTCCAAGAGGCCGCAGCAGACAAGGGCCTCACCACGCCTGCAGAGGAGAAGCTTCTGGTTTTTCTCGAGTTGTGGCGGGGTCCTCTCGAGTTAAGACTGGGAACCCAGGGATCCGCCCCTTGGCCTTAAGAGAGGACAGTCTCCGTGCCAGTTGCGAGGTGCCTCTGGAGATTCCTCCCATGTCATGGCCGGGTCCTCAGGCCACCTCAGTTGCTGAGGCTGGTGCCTGAGCACACATAGCCCATGCTGACATAGGTCATGGGGTTTCCCTTGAGCCTCCACAGGGGAGTCAGGCCTCGTCTCGCCTGGAGATGTGCACGGCCGCTTTCCTCCACAGCTGCAGCAGCAGTGTCCGGCTCCCCATCGAGCAGACACAGGGATCTGTGGCTTGCCCTCGAGGTACACCAGGGCTGTCATACGTGCAAGTGTGTCGGGAGTGGAGCTTCGGGGTTACTTTCGAGCATTGAAGGGCAGTCAGGTTCATATGGAGTTGACTAGGCATTTGGGCATCTTAGGAATTGTGCCCCGACCCTTGAGCCTCCTCTGGACTCTCCTGGTGCGAGCACCTCCTCTTGGGATGCGAAGGGCATGCCAGGAACCCTTTCCTGACGGAGCAGGGAAACGGCCCCTCATCTGGAGCAGAGCAGGGGAAAACGGGGCTCCTCTTGAGTTGCAGCGGGAAATTTGGTGTTCCTCTCTAGTGGGGACGGGTGGGGTGGGGAACCTCTTGGGTCACAGCAAGGGTGAGAAGGAGCCTTTTGAGGTCCAAGAGGGAAGGGGGGATTTACCCCCAAGATGCCGCATTGGACAATGGCCTCACCCACCTACCGGGGAGAAGCTTCTGGTTTTCTCGAGTTGGGTCAGGGTCCTGTCGAGTTAAGTCAGGGACCCAAGGTATCCGCCCCTGTGGCCTCAGGAGAGGCCAGTCTCCATGCGAGTTGCGAGGCGCCTCTGGGGATTCTTCCTGAAGCGTTGCCCGGTCTTCAGTCCTCTTCTGGTGCTGAGGACGGAGCCTGAGCTTGCCTTGCCCGTGCTGACATAGGTCTTGGTATTAGCCTGAAGCCTCAACAGGGGAATCAGGCCTCGTCTCGCTTGGAGATGTGCACTGCTGCTTTTCTCCGCACCTGCAGCTGCAGTGTCCAGCTCCAAGTCGAGTGGACACAGGGAACTGTGGTTTGCCTTCGAGGTACCACATGGCTGTCACACGTCCCAGTGTGTTGGGAGTCGAGNCTGGAGCCTGTGCTTGCCTCACCCGTGCTGACATAGATCTTTCAGTTCCCCTGGAGCCCCGACAGGGGAGTCAGGCCTAGTCTCTCCTGGAGACGTACACAGATTTCCTCACCAGCTGCAGCAGCAGTGTCCTATTCCCGTCCAGTGGACACAGGGATCTGTGGCTTGCACTCGAGGCACCCCAGGGCTATCACACGTGCCAGTGTGTCGGGAATCGAGCCTCAGGGTGGCAATCGAGACAGTGCAGGGCAGTCAGGTGCATCTGGAGTGGATGAGGCATTTGGGGGTCTTGTGGAACTGTGGCCTGACCCTGAGGCTCCTTCCGACTCTCCTGGTGCGAGTTCCTCCTCTTGGGATGCGAGGTTAACGCCAGAAACCCTTTCCCGACGGAGCAGGGAAAGGGCCCCTCATGTGGAGCTGAGCAGAGTAAAACTGGGGCCCTCTTGAGTCACGGCGGGACACTTGGGGTTCCTCAAGTGGGGACTCGTGGGGCGGGAAACTTCTTGGGTCACAGCAAGGGTGTGAAGGAGCCTATCGATGTGAAAGAGTGAAGGGGTGATTTCTCCAAGAGGCCGCAGCAGACAAGGGCCTCACCACGCCTGCAGAGGAGAAGCTTCTGGTTTTTCTCGAGTTGTGGCGGGGTCCTCTCGAGTTAAGACTGGGAACCCAGGGATCCGCCCCTTGGCCTTAAGAGAGGACAGTCTCCGTGCCAGTTGCGAGGTGCCTCTGGAGATTCCTCCCATGTCATGGCCGGGTCCTCAGGCCACCTCAGTTGCTGAGGCTGGTGCCTGAGCACACATAGCCCATGCTGACATAGGTCATGGGGTTTCCCTTGAGCCTCCACAGGGGAGTCAGGCCTCGTCTCGCCTGGAGATGTGCACGGCCGCTTTCCTCCACAGCTGCAGCAGCAGTGTCCGGCTCCCCATCGAGCAGACACAGGGATCTGTGGCTTGCCCTCGAGGTACACCAGGGCTGTCATACGTGCAAGTGTGTCGGGAGTGGAGCTTCGGGGTTACTTTCGAGCATTGAAGGGCAGTCAGGTTCATATGGAGTTGACTAGGCATTTGGGCATCTTAGGAATTGTGCCCCGACCCTTGAGCCTCCTCTGGACTCTCCTGGTGCGAGCACCTCCTCTTGGGATGCGAAGGGCATGCCAGGAACCCTTTCCTGACGGAGCAGGGAAACGGCCCCTCATCTGGAGCAGAGCAGGGGAAAACGGGGCTCCTCTTGAGTTGCAGCGGGAAATTTGGTGTTCCTCTCTAGTGGGGACGGGTGGGGTGGGGAACCTCTTGGGTCACAGCAAGGGTGAGAAGGAGCCTTTTGAGGTCCAAGAGGGAAGGGGGGATTTACCCCCAAGATGCCGCATTGGACAATGGCCTCACCCACCTACCGGGGAGAAGCTTCTGGTTTTCTCGAGTTGGGTCAGGGTCCTGTCGAGTTAAGTCAGGGACCCAAGGTATCCGCCCCTGTGGCCTCAGGAGAGGCCAGTCTCCATGCGAGTTGCGAGGCGCCTCTGGGGATTCTTCCTGAAGCGTTGCCCGGTCTTCAGTCCTCTTCTGGTGCTGAGGACGGAGCCTGAGCTTGCCTTGCCCGTGCTGACATAGGTCTTGGTATTAGCCTGAAGCCTCAACAGGGGAATCAGGCCTCGTCTCGCTTGGAGATGTGCACTGCTGCTTTTCTCCGCACCTGCAGCTGCAGTGTCCAGCTCCAAGTCGAGTGGACACAGGGAACTGTGGTTTGCCTTCGAGGTACCACATGGCTGTCACACGTCCCAGTGTGTTGGGAGTCGAGCCTCGGGGCGACAGTCGAGGCAGTGCTGCGCAGTTATTTTCATCTGGATTGGACGAGACATTTGGGGCTCTTTTGGAATGGAGGCCCAAAGCCAGAGGCTCCTCCCGGCACTCCTTCTGCGAGCGCCTCCACTGGAAATGGGAGGGGAGTGCCAGGAACAGTTTCCCGACGACGGAGCAGGGGAAGGGCCCCTCATGTGGAGCTGAGCAGGGGAAAATGATGCTCCTCTAGAGTCATGGCGGAAACCTCAGGGTTCCTCTCGAGTGGGGACCGGTTGGGCTGGGAACTTCTTGGCTCACAGCAAGGGTGTGAAGGAGGCTTTCAAGGTCCAAGAGTGAAGGGGGGATTTCCCCTGAGACGCCGCAGTGGACAAGGGCCTCAGCCCGCCTGCAGGGGTGAAGCTTCTAGTTTTTCTTTGTTGCAGTGGGGTCCGCTCGTTTTACGACGGGGACCACAGTGACCCGCCCCTGTGGCCACAGGAATGGCCATCTCCGTGAAAGTTACGAGGTGCCTCTGGGAATTTCTCCCAAGTCGTTGCCAGGTCCTCAGTCCTCATCTGGTGCTGAGGCTGGTGCCTGAGCTTGCCTTGACCGTGCTGATGTAGGGCTTGGGTTTCTCCTGGAGCCCCCACAGGGGAGTCAGGCTCGTCTCCCCTGGAGTCTTGCACGGCTGCTTTCCTCCCCAGCTGCAGCAGCAGTGTCCATCTCCCTATCGAGCAGACACAGGGATCTCTGGCTTGCCCTCAAGGTATACCAGGGCTGTCACACATGCCAGTGTGTTGGGAGTCGAGCCTCGGTGTGACAGTCGAGGCAGTGCAGGGCAGTTAGTTGCATCTGAAGTGGAGAAGGCATTTGGGGGTTGCAGAATGGTGGCCTGAGACCTGAGGCTCCTCCTGAATATACTGGTGTGAGGGCCTCCTCTTGGGATGTGAGGGGAGCACCAGGAAACCTTTCCTGATGGATCAGGAAAACGACCCCTCATCTGGAGTTGAGCAGGGGAAAACGGGGCTCCTCTTGAGTCACAGCGGAACCTTTGGGGTTCCTCTCCAGTGGGGACGTGTGGTGCAGGGAACTTCTTGGGTCACAGCAAGGGTGTGAAGGAGCCTTTCGAGGTACAAGAGAGAAGGAGGGATTTCCCCTGAAGACTCCACACTGGACAAGGGCCTCACCACCCCTGCTGGGGAGAAGCTTCCAGTTTTTCTCCAGTTTCGGTGAGGTCCCCTCGAATTACAATGGGGACGCTAGAGACCCAGCCCTGTGGCCTCAGGAGAGTCCAGTCTCCGTGCCAGTTGTGAGGCGTCTCTGGAGATTCCACCCCACTCTTCGCTGGGTCCTCAGTCCTGGCGTGGTGCTGAGGCCAGAGCCTGAGCTTGCATCACCCGGTCTGACATAAGTCTTGGGGTTCCCCTGGAGCACCCACAGTGGAGTCAGGCTTCATCTCTCCTGTAGACGTGCAGGCTGCTTTTCTCCCCAGCCGCAGCAGCAGTGTCTGGCTCCCCATCGAGCGGACACAGGTTCCTGTGGCTTGCACTCGAGGTACTCCAGGGCTGTCACACGTGCCAGTGTGTCGGGAGTCGAGCCTCGTGGTGACAGCCGAGGCAGTGCAGAGAGGTCAGGTGCATCTGGAGTGGACGTGGCATTTGGGGGTTTGGGAAATGGTGGCCAGAACCCTGAGGTTCCTGCCGACTCTCCTGGGGCTAGCACCTCCTCTTAGGATGCGAGAGAAGAGCAGGCAAAACTTTCCTGACGGAGCAGGGACAGGACCCCATATCTGGAGCTGACCAGGGGAAAATGGGTCTCCTCTTGAGTCGTGGCGGGACCCTCGGGGTTGCTCTGTGGGGATGAGTCGGGCGGGGAACTTCTTGGTCACAGCAAGGGTGTGAAGGAGACTTTCGAGGTCCAAGATGGAAGGGGTGATTTCCCCTGAGATGCCACAGTGGATGAGGGCCTCACCCTGCCTGCAGTGGAGAAGATTCTGGTTTTTCTCGAATTGCAGCAGGGTCCTCTCGAGTTACCACAGGGACTTCAGGGACCGGCCCCTGTGGGCTCAGGAGAGGCCAGTCTCCATGCCAGTTGTGAGGCATGGGATTCCTCCCCCGTCATCGCCCGGTCCTCAGTCCTCATGTGGTTCTGAGGCTGGAGCCTGAGATTGCCTCACCCATGCTGGCATAGGTCTTGGGGTTCCCCTGTAGCCCCCACAGGGCAGTCAGGCCTCCTCTCGCCTGGAGACGTGCACGGCCGTTTCCTCCTCAGCTGTAGCAGCATTGTCCATTTCTTTGTCGAGCGGACACAGGGATCTGTGGCTTGTACTCGAGGTACCCCAGGGCTGTCACACGTGCCAGTCTGTCGGGAGTCGAGCCTCGGGGTGACAGTCGAGGCAGTGCAGGGCAGTCAGGTGCATCTGCAGTGGACGAGGCATTTGGGGGTCTTGGGGAATGCTGGCCACCCTTGTGGCTCCTCCTGACTCTCCTGGTGTGAGTGCCTCCTCTTGGGATGTGAGGAGAGTGCCGGGAACCCTTTTCTGATGGAGCAGGAAATGGGCCCCTCATCTGGAACTGAGCAGCGGAAAAAGGGGCTCCTCTTGAGTCATGGCGGGACCCTCAGGGTTCCTCTCAAGTGGAGACGGGTGGGACGGTGAACTTCTTGGGTCACAGCCAGGGTGTGAAGGAGACTTTGAGGTCCAAGAGGGAAGCGGTGATTTCCCTCGAGACACTGCAGTGGACAAGGTCCTCACCACGCCTGCAGGGGAGAAGTTTCTGGTTTTTCTCGAGTTGCAGCAGGTTCCTCACAAGTTACGAGAGGCCAGTCTCCGTGGGAGTTTCGAGGCGCCTCTTGGGATTCCTCCCCAGTCGTTGCCGGGTCCCCAGTCCTCATCTGGTTCTGAGGACGGAGCCAGAGCTTGCCCGGCCGTGCTGACATAGGTCTTGGGGTTCCCCTGGAGCCCCCACAAGGGAGTCAGGCCTCCTCTCGCCTGGAGACGTGCACGGCCGTTTCTTCCTCAGCTGTAACAGCATTGTCCATTTCCCCGTCGAGTGGACACAGGGTTCTGTGGCTTGCCCTTGAGGTACACCAGGGCTATCACAGGTGGCAGTGTGTCGGGAGTCGAGCCTTGGGGTGACAGTCGAGGCAGTGGAGGGCGTTGAGGTGCATCTGGAGTGGATGAGGCATTTGAGCATCTTGGGGAATGGTGGCCAGACCCCTGAGGCTCCTCCCGACTCTCCTGGTGTGAGCGGCTCCTCTTGGGATGCGAGGGGAGCACCGAGAGACCTTTCCTGAAGGAGCAGGGAAGGGGTGCCTCATCTGGAGCTGAGCAGGTGAAAACGGGGCTCCTCTTGAGTGGTGGCGGGTCCCTCGGCATTCCTCTCGATTGGAGACGTGACGAGGGGGAAATCTTTGGCACAGCAAGGGTGTGAAGGTGCCTTTCGACCTCCAAGATGGAAAAGGGGATTTCCCCTGAGATGCCGCAGGGGACAAGGGTCTCCCCCAGCCTGCAGAGAAGAAGCTTCTGGTTTTTCTCAAGTGGAGGCAGGTTACGACGGGGAGCCCAGGGACTCGCCACTGTGGCCTCAAGAGAAGCCAATCTCATTGCAAGTTGCAAGGCGCCTCTGGGGATTCCTCCCCAGTCGTCGCCAGGTCCTCAGTCCTCGTCTCGTAATGAAGCCAAGGCCTGAGCTTGCCTGCCTGTGCTGACATAGGTCTTGGGGTTCCCCTGGAGCCCCCACAGAGAACTCAGGCCTTGTCTCACCTGGAGATGGGCACAGCCGCTTTCCTCCCCAGCTGCAGCAGCACAGTCTGGCTTCCCGTTGAGCGGACACAGGGCCCTGAGGCTTGCCCTCCAGGTACCCCAAGGCTGTCACGGGTACCAGTGTGTCGGGAGCCAAGCCTCGGGGTGACAGTCGTGGCAGTGCAGGCAGTCAGGTGCATCTGGAGTGGTCGAGGCATTTGGGGGTCTTGGGAAATGGTGGCCGAACCCTGAGGCTCCTCCTGACTCTCCAGGTGCGAGTGCCTCCTGTTGGGTTGTGATGGGAGCGCCAGGAACCCTTTCTTGACGGAGCAGGGAAAAAGCCCCTATCTGGAGATGATCAGGGGTACACTGGGCTCCTCGTGAGTCGGGGCGGGACTCTCGGCGTTCCTCTAGAGTGGTGACGGTTGGGGCGGGGAACTTCTTGGTTCACAGCGAAAGTGTGAAGGATCCTTTCGAGGTCCAAAAGGGAAGGTTGGATTTCCCCCAAGACACCGCAGCAGACAAGAGCCTCACCCCGCCTGCATGGGAGAAACCTCTGGTTTTTCTCGAGTTGTGGAGAGGTACTCTCGAGTCACAATGGGGACACCAGGGACCCGCCCCTGTTGCATCAAGAAAGGCCAGTCTCCATGCGAGTTGGAGGGGACTCTGGGGATTGCTCCCCAGTCGTCACCGGGTCCTCAGTCCTTGTCGGGTGCTGAGACCGGAGACTGAGCTTGCCTCGCCCGTGCAGACATAGGTCTTGGGGTTCCCTTGGAGCCACCACAGGGGAGTAAGACCTCAACTCTCCTGGAGACGTGCACAGCCACTTTCCTCCCCAGTTGCAGCAGCAGTTTCCGCCTCCCCGTTGAGCAGACACAGGGATCTGTGGCTTTCCCTCGAGGTACCCCAGGGCTGTCACATGTGCCATTGTGTCGGGAGTCAATCCTGGGGTGATTGTCGAGGGAGTGCAGGGCAGTCAGGTTCATCTGGAGTAGACGAAGCATTTGGGGGTCTTGGGGAATGGTGGCCCGGTTCCTGAGGCTCCTGTCGACTCTCCTGGTGCGAGCACCTCCTCTTGGGTTGCGAGGCAAGCGCTGAAAACACTGTCCTGACGAAGCAGGGAAAGGGCCCCTCATCTGGAGCTGAGAAGGGGAAATCAGGGCTCCTCTTCAGTAGCGGCAGGACCCTCGGTGTTCCTCTCAAGTGGGGACAGTTGGTGCGGGGAACTTCTAGAATCACGGCAAGGGTGTGAAGGAGCCTTTTGAGGTCCAAGGGTGAAGGGTTGATTTCCCGCGAGATGATGCAGTGGACAAGGGCCGCATCCAGCCTGCAGGGGAGAAGCTTTTGGTTTTCCTCATCTTGCTGCGGGGTCCTCTCGAGTTACCACTGGGACCCCAGGGACCCACTGCTTTGGCCTCAGGAGAGGCCAGTCTCCATGTGAGTTGCGAGGCACCTCTTGGAATTCCTCCCGAGTCATCAACACGTCCTCAGTCCTCCTTTGGTGCTGAGGTTGGAGCCTGAGCTTGCCTCGCTCCTGCTGACATAGGTCTTGGGGTTCCCCTGTAGCCCCCACAGGGGAGTCAGGCCTCGTCTCGCCTAGAGATCTGCAGGGATCTGTGGCTTCCCTCGAGGTACCTTAGGGCTGCCAAACATGCCAGTGTGTCGGGAGTCAAGCCTTGGGGTGTCAGTCGAGGCAGTGCAGGGCAGTCAGGTGCATCTGGAGTGGAGGAAGCATTTGGGTGTCTTGGGTAATGGTGGCCCGACCCGTGAGGTTCCTCCCCACTCTCCTGGTGGGAGCGCCTCCTTATGGGATGGGAAGGGAGCTCAGGGAACCCTTTCATGACAGAGCAGGGAAAGGGCCCCTCATCTGGAGCTGAGCAGGGGAAAACGGGGCTCCTCTTGAGTTGCAGCAGGACCCTCAGGGTTCCTCTCGAGTGGGGACGGGTGGCGGGGGAACTTCTTGGTTCACAGCAAGGTTGTGAAGGAGGCTTTCTAGGTACAAGAGGGAAGGGGGGATTTTCCCCAAGACGCTGGAGTGGAAAAGGGCCTCACCACGTCTGCAAGAGAGAAGATTCTGGTTTTTCTATAATTATGGCAGGGTCTTTTGGAGTTACTACTGGGACCCCAGGTACCCGCCCGTGTGGCCTCAGGAGAGGCCATTCTCCGTGCAAGTTGGGAGGTGTCCCTGGGGATTCTTCCACAGTCATCACCGGGTCTTCAGTCCTCGCTCATCTGGTGTTGAGGCCAGAGCCTGAGCTTGCCTCGCTGGTGCTGACATAAGTCTTGGTTTCCCCTGGAGCCCCCACAGGGGAGTCAGGCCTCATCTCAACTGGACTCGTGCACGGCCGCTTTCCTCCCCAGCTGCAGCAGCAGTGTCTGGCTCCCCGTTGAGCAGACACAGGGATCTGTGGCTTGCCCTCGATGTACCCCAGGGCTGTCACACGTTCCAGTATGTCTGGAGTTGAGCCTCGGGGTGACAGTCAAGGCAGTGCAGGGCATTCAGGTGCATCTGGAGTGGATGAGGCATTTGGGGGTCTTGAGGAATGGTGGTCCGACCCCTGAGGCTCCTCCTGACATGGCCTGTGGGAAAACCACCTCTTGGGATTCGAGGGGAGTGCTGGGAACCCTTTCCTGATGGAGCAGGGAAAGGGCCCCTCATCTGGAGGTGAGCAGGGGAAAACAGGGCTCCTCTTGAGTCATGGCAGGACCCTCGGATTTTCTCTCGAGTATGGACGGGTGGGGCGGGGAACTTCTTGGATAACAGCAAGGGTGGGAATGCCCCTTTTGAGGTCTAAGTGGTAAGGAGTGATTTCCCCCGACACGCCACAGTGGAAAAGGTCCTCACCACGCCTGCAGGGGAGAAGCTTCTGGTTTTTCTCGAGTTCCAGCGAGTCCTCTCGAGTTACGACAGGGACCCCTTAGACCCGACCCTGTGGCCTCAGGAGAGGCCAGTCTCCGTGCGAGTTGCAAGGCGCCTCTGGGAATTCCTCCCCNGTTGCAGCAGGACCCTCAGGGTTCCTCTCGAGTGGGGACGGGTGGCGGGGGAACTTCTTGGTTCACAGCAAGGTTGTGAAGGAGGCTTTCTAGGTACAAGAGGGAAGGGGGGATTTTCCCCAAGACGCTGGAGTGGAAAAGGGCCTCACCACGTCTGCAAGAGAGAAGATTCTGGTTTTTCTATAATTATGGCAGGGTCTTTTGGAGTTACTACTGGGACCCCAGGTACCCGCCCGTGTGGCCTCAGGAGAGGCCATTCTCCGTGCAAGTTGGGAGGTGTCCCTGGGGATTCTTCCACAGTCATCACCGGGTCTTCAGTCCTCGCTCATCTGGTGTTGAGGCCAGAGCCTGAGCTTGCCTCGCTGGTGCTGACATAAGTCTTGGTTTCCCCTGGAGCCCCCACAGGGGAGTCAGGCCTCATCTCAACTGGACTCGTGCACGGCCGCTTTCCTCCCCAGCTGCAGCAGCAGTGTCTGGCTCCCCGTTGAGCAGACACAGGGATCTGTGGCTTGCCCTCGATGTACCCCAGGGCTGTCACACGTTCCAGTATGTCTGGAGTTGAGCCTCGGGGTGACAGTCAAGGCAGTGCAGGGCATTCAGGTGCATCTGGAGTGGATGAGGCATTTGGGGGTCTTGAGGAATGGTGGTCCGACCCCTGAGGCTCCTCCTGACATGGCCTGTGGGAAAACCACCTCTTGGGATTCGAGGGGAGTGCCGGGAACCCTTTCCTGATGGAGCAGGGAAAGGGCCCCTCATCTGGAGGTGAGCAGGGGAAAACAGGGCTCCTCTTGAGTCATGGCAGGACCCTCGGATTTTCTCTCGAGTATGGACGGGTGGGGCGGGGAACTTCTTGGATAACAGCAAGGGTGGGAATGCCCCTTTTGAGGTCTAAGTGGTAAGGAGTGATTTCCCCCGACACGCCACAGTGGAAAAGGTCCTCACCACGCCTGCAGGGGAGAAGCTTCTGGTTTTTCTCGAGTTCCAGCGAGTCCTCTCGAGTTACGACAGGGACCCCTTAGACCCGACCCTGTGGCCTCAGGAGAGGCCAGTCTCCGTGCGAGTTGCAAGGCGCCTCTGGGAATTCCTCCCCAGTCATCACCGGGTCCTCAGTCCTCCTCTGGTGCTGAGGCCAGAACCTGAGCTTGCTTCACCCTTGCTGACATAGGTTTGGGGTTCCCTTGGAGCCCATACAGGTGATACAGGCCTCATCTCACCAGAGACATGCATGGCCGCTTTTCTCCCCAGCTGCAGCAGCAGTGTCCGGCTCCCTTTCGAACGGACACGTGGATCCTTGGCATTCCCTCGATGTACCCAAAGGCTTCACCACGTGCCAGTGTGTCAGGAGTCGAGCCTCGGTGACAGTCAAGGAAGTGCAGGGCAGTCAGGTGCATCTGGAGTGCAACAGATATTTGGGTCTCCTGGTATGTGGTGACCCGACCGCTGAGTCACCTCCAGACTCTCCTGGTGCAAGCGCCTCCACTCGGGATGCAAGGGGAGTGCTGGGAAACCTTTCCTTATGGAGCAGGAAAAGGGCCCCTCAACTGGAGCTGAGCAGCACAAAACGGGGCTCCTCTTGAGTCGCAGTGGGACCCTCGGTTTCCTCTCGAGTGGGGACGGGTTGGGCGGGGAACTTCTTTGGTCACAGAAAGGGTGTGTAGGAGCCTTTAGAGGTCCAAACGTGAAGAGGGGATTTCCCCCGAGATGCCGCAGCGGACAAGGGCCTCACCCTGCCTGCAGGGGAGAAGCTTCTGGTTTTTTACCAATTGTGGTGGAGTCCTCTCAAGTTACAACGGGGACCCAAGGGAACAACCCCTGTGCCCTCAATAGAGGCCAGTCTCCATGCAAGTTGCAAGGCACCCCTGAATATTCCTTCCCAGTCGTCTCCAGTTCCTCAGTCCTCGTCAGGTGCTGAGGCAGGAGTGTGAGTTTTCCTCGCCCGTACTTACATAGGTCTTGGGGTTCCCCTGGAGCCCCCACAGGGGAGCAATGCCTCATCTCTCCTGGAGACCTGCACGGATGCTTTCCTCCCCAGCTGCAGCAGCATTGTCGGCTCGCTGTCGAGCAGACACAGGGATGTGTATCTTGCCCTCGTGCTACCCCAGGGTTGTCACACGTGCCAGTGTTTCAGGAGTCGAGCCTCGGGGTGACAGTCGAGGCAGTGCAGGGCAGTCAGGTGCATCTAGAGTGGACGAGGCATTTGGGTATCTTGGGAAATTGTGCCCCGACCCCTGAGGTGCCTCCCGGCTCTCTTGGTGTGAGTGCCTCCTCTTGGGATGTGAGGGGAGCACCGGAAAACATTTCCCGACATAGCAGGGAAAGGGCCCTTCATCTAGAACTGAGTAGAGGAAAACGGGGCTCCTCTTGAGTCGCAGCAAGACCCACGAGGTTCCTCTCAAGTGTTGACAGGTGAGGCATGGAACTTCTTGGGTCACAGCAAGGGTGTGAAGGAGCCTTTCGAGGTCCAAGAGGGAAGGGATGATTTCCCCCGAGATGCCGAATTGGACCAGAACCTCTCCCTGTCTGCAGGGGAGAAGCTTTTGGTTTTTCTCGAGTTGAGGCTGGGTCCTCTTGAGTTATGACGGGGACTCCAGAGACCTGCCCCTGTGGCCTCAGGAGAGGCCTGTCTCCGTTTGAGTTGTGAGTAACCTCTGGGGATTCCTCCCCAGTCATCGCAATGTACTCAGTCCTCGTCTACTGCTGAGGCCGGAGACTGAGCTTGCTTTGACCAAGCTGACACACGTCTTGGGGTTTTCCTGGAGCCCCCACAGGGGAGTCAGCCTCGTAGCGCTTGGAGACGTGCACGGCCGCTTTCCTCTGCAGATGCAGCAGCAGTGTCAGGCTCCCCGTCGAGCTGACACAGGGATCTATGGCTTGCCCTCGAGGTACCCCAGGGCTGTCAGACGTGCCAGTGTGTCAGGAGTCGTGCCTCAATGTGACAATTGAGGCAGTGCATGGCAGTCTGTTGCATCTGGAAAGTACGAGGCATTAGGGAGTCTTGGGGAAAGGTGGCCCGACACCTGAGGCTCCTCGCGACGACTCTCCTGGTGTGAGCGGCTCCTCTTGGGATGTGAGGGGAGCGCCGGGAACACTTTCCCAACAGAGGAGGGAAAGGGCCCCTCATCTGGAGCTAAGCAGGGGAAAACGGGGTTCCTCTTGAGTCGCAGAGATACCCTCGTGGTTCCTCTTGAATGGGGATGGTTGGGGCGGGGAACCTCTTGGGTCACAGCAAGGGTGTGAAGGAGCCTTTCCAGAGCCAAGAGGGAAGGGGTGATTTCCCCCGAGACGCCACAGCAGACAAGGGACTCACCCTGCCTGCAGGTGAGAAGCTTCTGATTTTTCTCGAGTTGCGTCGGGGACCTCTCCAGTTACAACGGGGACCTCAGTGGCCCGTTCCTGGGAGCTCAGGAGAGGCCAGTCTCTGTTCCAGTTTCGAGGCGCTTCTGGAATTCCTCCCCAGTCATCGCCGGGCCCTCAGTCCTTGTCTGGTGCTGAGGCTCGAGCCTGAGCTTGCCACGCCCCTGCTGACATAGGTCTTGGGGTTCCCTGGAGCCCCCACAGGGGTGTCAGGCCTTGTGTCGTCTGGAGACGAGCACGACCCCTCTCTTCCCCAGCTGCAGGAGCAGTGTCCAGCTCCCTGTCGAGCGGACACAGGGTTCTGTGGCTTGCCCTTGAGGTTCCCCAGGGCTGTCACATGTTGCAGTGTGTCGGGATTTGAGCCTCGGGGAGACAGTCGAGGCAGTGCAGCGCAGTCAGGTGCGTCTGGACTGGACGAGGCATTTTGGGGTCTTGGGGAATGGTGGCCCGACACCTGAGGCTCCTCCCCAATCTCCTGGTGCAAGCGCCTCTTTTTGCGATGCGAGGGGAGTGCCGGGAAACCATTCCCGACAGAGCAGGGAAAGGGCCCCTCATCTGGAGCTGAACAGGGGAAAAAAGGGCTCCTCTTGAGTCGTGGCAGGGCCCTCAGGGTTCCTCTCCAGGGGGGATGCATGGGGCGGGGAACTTCTTGGGTCACAGCAGGGGTGTGAAGTTGCCTATCTAGGTCCAAAGTGGAAGGGGTGATTTCCACCGAGACGCCACAGCGGACAGGGGCCTCATCCTGCCTGCAGGGCAGAAGCTTCTGGTTTTTCCCGAGTTGCAGACGGGTCCTCTCGAGTAAAGACGGGGACACCAGGGACACGGCCCTGTGGCCTCAGGAGAGGCCAGTCTCTGAGTGATTTGCGAGGCACCTCGGTGGATTCCTCCCCAGTCATTGCCAGGTCCTCAGTACTCGTATGGTGCTGAGGCAGGAGCCTGAGCTTGCCTCGCCCGTGCTGACATAGGACTTGGAATTACCCTGGAACCCCCACAGTGGAGTCAGGCCTCGTTTCGCCTGGAAACCTGCACATCTGCTTTCCTCCCCAGTTGCAGCAGCAGTGTCCAGCTGGCGTCGAGCGGACACAGGGATCTGTGGCTGACCCTCTAGGTCCCCACGTGCATTCACACATGCCAGTGTGTCGGGAAATGAGCCTCGGGGTGACAGCCGACAGTGCAAGGCAATCAGATGCATCTGAAGTGGACGAGGCATTTGGGGGTCTTGGGGAATGGTGGCCCAAACACTGAGGCTCCTTGCGACTGTCCTGTTGTGAGCACCTCCTCTTTGGATCCGTGGATAGCGCCGGGAAACCTTTCGCGACGGAGCAGGGACATGGCTCCTCATCTAGAGATGAGAGGGGGAAATCAGGGCTCCACTTGCATCATGGCTGGTCCTTCGGGGTTCCTCTCCTGTGGGGACAGCTGGGGCGGGGAACTTCTTGGGTCACAGCGAGGGTGTGAAGGAGCCTTTCGAGGTCCAAGAGGAAAGGGGTGATTTCCCTCGAGACACCACAGTGGACAAGGGCCTCACCCCGCCGGCAGGGGAATATCTTCTGGTTTTTCTCGAGTTGAGGTGGCGTCCTCTCGAGTTAGGACGTGGACCACCCCCTGTGGTTTCAAGAGAGGCCAGTCTCCGTGTGAGTTGCGAGGCATCTCTGAGGATTCCTCCGCAGTCATCGCCGGGACCTCAGTCATCGTCTGGTGCTGAGGCTGGAGCCTGAGCTTGCCTCACCAGTGCTCACATAGGTCTTGGGGTTCCCCTGGAGCCCCCACAGGGGATTTAGTCCTCGTCTTGCCTGGAGACATGAATGGCTGCTTTCCTCACCAGCTGCAGCAGCAGTGTCCGGCTCCCCGTTGAGCGGACACAGGGATTAGTGGCTTTCCCTCGAGGTACTCCAGGGCTGTCACACGTGCTGGTGTGTTGGGAGTCGAGCCTCCTGATGACAGTCGTGGCAGTGAAGGGCAGTCAGGTGCATCTGGAGTGGACGAGGCTTTTGGGCCTCTTTGGGAATGGTGACCTGAACCCTGAGGCTCCTCCGGACTCTCCTGGTGTGAGCGTCTCCTCTTGGGATGCAAGGGGGGCGCCGGGAACCCTTTCCCGATGGAGCAGGGAAAGGGCCCTTCATCTGGAGCTGAGCAGGGGAAATCGAGTCTCCCCTTGAGTCGTTGCGGGACCCTTGGGTTTCCTTCCAACTGGGGACGGGTGAGGCGGGGAACTTCTTGGGTCACAGCACGGGTGTGAAGCAGCCTTTCGAGGTCCAAGAGGGAAAGGGTGATTTCCCCTGAGAAGCTGCAGCTGGCAAGGGCCTCACCCCCACCCCTGCAGGGGAGAAGATTCTGGTTTTTCTCGAGTTGCAACAGGGTCCTCTCAAGTTATGATGGGGACTCCAGGGACCCGCCACTGTGGCCTCAGGAGAGGCCAGTATAAGAGCGAGTTGCGAGGCACCTCTGGGAATTCCTCTCCAGTCGTCACCGGGTCCTCAGTCCTCATCTGGTGCTGAGGCCGGAGTGTGAGCTTGTCTCGCCTGTGCTGACATGGTTCCTGGGGATCCCTGGAGCCCCCACAGGGGATCACGCCTCATCTCACCTGTAGAAGTGCAGTTCGCTTTCAACCCTTATGCAGCCGCAGTGTCAAGCTCACTGTCATGCGTACACAGGGTTCTGTGGCTTGCCCTCGAGGTACCCAGGGCTGTCACATGTGCCAGTGTGTTGGGAGTCGAGCCTTGGGGTGAAAGTCGATGCAGTGCAGGGCAGTCAGGTTCATCTGGATTAGATGAGGCACTTGAGTGTTTTGGGGAATGGTGGCCCCACCCCTGAACCTCTTCCTGGCTCTCCTGGTGCGAGTGCCTCTTCTTGGGATGCAAGGGGAGTGCTGGGAACCCTTTCCTGACGGAGCAGAGAAAGGGCCCTTTATCAGGAGCTGAGCAAGGGAAAATGGGGCTCCACTTGCATCATGGCTGGTCCTTCGGGGTTCCTCTCCTGTGGGGACAGCTGGGGCGGGGAACTTCTTGAGTCACAGCAAGGGTGTGAAGGAGACTTTCGAGGTCCCAGAGGAAAGTGTTGATTTTCTCAGAGACGCCAGAGCGGACAAAGGCCTCACCCTGCCTGCAGGGGAGAACCTTCTGTTTTTTTCGAGTTGCAGTGGAGTCCTCTCGAGTTGCGACGGGGAACCCAGGGTCACGCCACTCTGTCCTCATGAGATGCCAGTCTCCCTGAGACTTGTGAGGCATCCTGGAGATTCTGCCCCAGTCATCGCTGGGTCCTCAGTCCTCGTCGGGTGCTGAGGCTGGAGCCTGAGCTTGCCTCGTCCATGCTGACATATGTCTTGGGGTTCCCTTGGAGCCTCCAGAGGGGAGTCAGTCCTCGTTTCGCCTGGAGACGTGCACGGCCGCGTTCCTCCCCAACTCCAGCAGCAGTGTCCGGCTCCACATCGAGCGGACACAGGGATCTGTGGCTTGCTCTAGAGGTACCCCAGGGCTGTCATATGTGCCAGTGTGTCAGGATTCGAGCCCTCGGGTGACAGTCGTGGCAGTTCTGGGCAGTCAGGTTCATCTGGAGTGGACCAGGCATTTAAGGTTCTGGGGGAATGGTGGACCGACCCCTGAGGATCCTCCCGACCCTCCTGGTGTGAGCACACTCCTCTTGGAATGTGATGGGAGTGCCGGGAACCCTTTCCCAACGGAGCAGGGAAAGGGCCTCTCATCTGTAGCTGAGAAGGAGTAATCAGGACTCCTCTTGAGTTGGGCCAGGACCCTCAGGGTTCCTTTCTAGTGGGGACGGGTGTGGTGGGGAACTTCTTGTGTCACAGCAAGGGTGTAAAGGAATCTTTCAAGTTCAAGATGGAAGGGGTAATTTCCCTGGAGACGCTCCAGCGGACAAGGGCCTCACACTGCCTGCAGGGGAGAAGTTTCTGGTTTTTCTCAAATAGTGGTGGGGTCCTCTGGAGTTTCGACAGGGACCCCAGGGACCCACCCCTGTGGCCTCAGGAGAAGCCAGTATCCTTGCGTGTTGCGAGGTGCCTCTGGGGATTCCTCCCCAGTCGGCACCGGGTCCTCAGCCCTTATCGGGTGCTAAGGCCGGAGCCTGAGCTTACCTCGCCCGTGCTTACATAGGACTTGGGTTTCCCCAGGAGTCCCCACAGGGGAGTAAGACCTCGTCTCGCCTGGAGACGTGCATGGCCACTTTCCTCCCCAGCTGCAGCAGCAGTGTCCGGCTCCTCGACGAGCGGGCACAAGGATCTGTGGCTTGCCCTCAAGGTACCCCAGGGCTTTCACACGTGCCACTGGGTTGGGAGTCGAGCCTGGGGGTGACTTCGAGGTAGTGCAGGGCAGTCAGGTGCATCAGGAGAGGATGAGGCATTTGTACGTCTTGGGGAACTATGGCCCGAACCCTGAGGCTCCTCCCAACTCTCCTGGTGCGAGCACCTCCTCTTGGGATGTGAGGGAAGCACCAGGAATCCTTTCCTGATGGAGCAGGTAAAGGGCCCCTCATCTGGAGCTGAGCAGGGGAAAACGGGGCTCCTCTTGATTCGCAACAGGACCCTCGGTGTTCCTCCCGAGTGGGGACCAGTGGGACGAGGAACTTCTTCGGTCACAGCAAGGGTGTGAAGGAGCCTTTTGAGGTCCAAGGAAAGGGTTGATTTCCCCCGAGACTCTGCAGCAGACAAGGGCCTCACTCCACCTGCAGGGGAGAAGCTTTTGGTTTTTTTTTCTCGATTTGCTGCAGGGTCCTCTCGAATTACAACGGGCTAGTTGCGAGGTGCCTCTGGGGATTCCTCCCCAGTCGTCGCCCGGTCCTCAGGCTTCGTCTGGTGCTGAGGCCAGAGCCTGAGCTTGCCTCGCCTGTGCTGACATAGATCTTGGGGTCCCCATGGAGCCCCCACAAGGGAATCAGCACTCATCTCGCTTGGAGACGTGCATTGCCGTTTTCCTCCTCAGATGCAGCAGCAGTGTCCAGCTCCCCGTCCAGGGGACACAAGGATCTGTGGCTTGCCCTCGAGGTACCCAAGGGTTGTCACACGTGCCAGTGTTTCAAAAGTCGAGTCTCAGGGTTACAGTCGAGGCTGTGCAGGGCAGCCAGGTGCATCTGGAATGGATGAGGCATTTGGGTGTCTTGGAGGACTCAAGAGGAGCCCTGAGTCTCCTCCTGACTTTCCTGGTGTGAGCGCTTCCTCTTGGGATGGAAGGGGAGAGCCGGGAAACCTTTGCTGACAGAGCAGGAAAAGGGCACCTCATCTGGACATGAGCAAGGGAAAATGGGCTTCCTCTTGAGTTGTGGTGCGTCCCTCGGGCTTCCTCTCCAGTAGGGATTGTTGGGGCGGGGAACTTCTTGGGTTACAGCAAGGGTGTGAAGGAGCATTTCGAGGTCCAAGAGGGAAGGGGTGATTTCCCCCAAGACGCCACAGTGGAGAAGGGCCTCACCCAGCCTGCAGGGGAGAAGCTTCTGGTTTTTCTTGAGTTGCGGCAGGGTCCACTTGAGTTACAACGGGGACTCCAGGGACCCGCCCCTGTGGCCTCAGTAGAGCCCAGTATCGGGCGAGTTGCAAGGCACCTCTGGGGATTCCTCCCCAGTTGTCGCCAGGTCCTCAGTCCTCGTCTGGTTCTGAGGCCAGAGCCTGAGTTTGCCTCGACCGTGCTGACATAGGTCTTTGGGTTCCCCTGGAGCCCCCAAAGGGGAGTCAGGCCTCGTCTCGCATGGAGATGTGCATGGCTGCTTTCATCCCCGGCAGGAGCAGCAGTGTCCGGCTCCCCGTGGAGTGGACACAGGTATCTGTAGCTTGCCCTCAAGGTACCCAGGGCTCTCACATGTGCCAGTGTGTCTGGAGTCAAGCCTCGTGGTGACAGTGGAGGCAGTGCAGGGCAGTCAGGTGCATCTGGAGTGGACCTGGCATTTGGGGGTCTTGGGGAACAGTGGGCCGACCCGTGATGCTCCTCCCGACTCTCCAGGTGCCAGCGCCTCCAATTGGGAAGCGAGGGGAGTGCTGGGAACCCTTAGCCAATGGTGCAGGGAAAGGGCCCCTCATCTGGAGCTGAGCAGGAGAAAACGGCTCCTCTTGAGTCATGGTGGAACACTCTGTGTTCCTCTTGAGTGGTGATGGGTGGGGAGGGGAACTTCTTGGGTCACAGCAAGGGTGTGAATGAGCCATCTGAGTTGCAAGAGGGAAGGGGTGATTTCCCCCAAGACATCGCAGAGGACAAGGGCCTCACCCTGCCGGTAGGGGAGAAGCTTCTGGTTTTTTGAGAGTTGCGGTGGGCCCCTCTCGAGTTACGTCGAGGACCCCAGGTACCCGCTCCTGTGGCCACAGGTGAGGCCAGTCTCCGTGCGAGTTGCGAGGCACCTCTGCGGATTCCTCCGCAGTCGTCTTTGGGTCGTCAGTCCTTGTCTGGTGCTGAGGCCGGAGCCTGAGCTTGCCTCACCCGTGCTGACATAGGTCTTGGGATTACCCTGGAGCGCCCACAAGGGAGTCAGGCTTCGTCTTGCCTGGAGACGTGCACGGCCACTTTCCTCCCCAGCTGCATCAGCAGTGCCCAGCTCCCAGTCGAGCAGACACAGGGATCTGTGGCTTGCCCTCGAGGTACCCCAGGGCTTTCACACGTGCCAGTGTGTTGGGAGGCGAGCTTCTGAGTGACAGTCGAGGGAGTGCAGGGCAGTCAGTTGCATCTGGAATGGAAGAGGCATTTGTGGGTCTTTGGGACTGGTGGCCCGACACCTGAGGCTCTTCCTGTCTCTCCTGGAGTGAGCACCTCCTCTTGAGATTTGAGAGGAGCGCCGGGAACCCTATCTCGAAGGGACAGGGAAATGGCCCCTCATCTGGAGCTGAGCAGAGGAAAACGGGCTCCTCTTGAGTCACGGTGGGACCCTCTGGGTCCCTTTAGAGTGGGGACAAGTGGGGGGGGAATTGTTGGGTCACAGCAAGGGTGTGAAGGAGCCCTTCAACGTCCAAGAGGGAAAGTGGGGGAACTTGTGGTTCACAGCAAGGGTGTGAAGAAGCCTTTCGAGGTCCAAGAGGGAAGGGGGGGATCTTATGGTTCACAGCAAAGGTGTGAAGGAGCCTTTCGAGGTCCAAGAGGGAAGGAGTGATTTCCCCCGAGATGCCGCAGCGGAAAATAGCCTCACCCCGCCTGCAGGGGAGAAGCTTCTGGATTTTCGCGAGTTGCTGCGTGGTCCTCTTGAGTTCCGATGGGGACCCCAGGGAACTGCCCCTGTGGCCTCAGGAGAGGCCAGTCTCCGTGCGAGTTGCAAGACGCCTCTAGGTATTCCTCCCCAGTCATCACTGGGTCCTCAGTCCTCGTCTGGTGCTGAGGCTGTAGCCTGAGCTTGCCTCGCCCGTGCTGACATAGGTCTTGGGGTTCCCCATGAGCTCCCACAGGGGAGTCACTCCTCCTCTAGCCTGGAGACGTGCATGACTGCTTTCCATCCCAGCTCCACCACCAGTGACCGGCTCCCCGTCAAGTGGACACAGGGATCTGTGGTTTGCACTGACGGTACCCCAGGGCTGTCACATGAGCCAGTGTGTCAGGAGTCGAGCCTCTGGGTGACAGTCGAGGAAGTGCAGGGCAGTCATGTGCATCTGGAGTGGACGAGGCATTTGGAGATTTGGGGGAATGGTGGCCCAATCCCTGAAGCTCCTCCTGAAACTCCTGGTGCGAGTGCCTCCTCTTGGGATGCGAGCGGAACAGTGGGAACCCTTTCCTGACAGAACAGGGAAAGGGCCCCTCATATGGAGCTGAGCAGAGGAAAACGGGGCACCTCTTGAGTCACTTTGGGACACTCGGGGTTCCTCTGCAGTGTGGACGGGTGGGGCGAGGAACTTCTTGTGTCACAGCAAGGGTGTGAAGGAGCCTTTCAAGGTCCAAGCAGGAAGGCGCCACAATGGACAAGGGTTTCACCCTGCATGTAGGAGAGAAGCTTCTGGTATTCCTCGAGTTGTGGCGGGGTCCTCTAGAGGTATGACAGGGACCCCAGAGACCCGCCACTGTGGCCTCAGGAGAGGCTAGTCCCCGTGCAAGTTGCGAGGGGCCAATGGGGATTCCTCCCGTGTCGTCGCCGGGTCCTCAGTGCTCATCTGGTGCTGAGGCCAGAGCCTGAGCTTGCATGGCACGTGCTGACATTGGTCTTGGGGTTCTCCTGGAGGCCCAACAGAGCAGTCAGGCCTCGTCTCACCTGGAGACGTGCACTGCTGCTTTCCTCCATAGCTGCAGCAGCAGTGTCCAGCTCCCCATTGAGCAAACACAGGGATCTGTGTCTTGCCCTCAAGGTACCACAGGGCTATCACATGAGGCAGTGTGTCAGGAGTGGAGCCTCGGGGTGACAGTCAAGGCAATGCAGGGCAGTCAAGTGCATCTGAAGTGGATGAGGCATTTGGAAGTCTTGGGGAATCGTGGCCTGACATATGAGGCTCCACCCAAAATTCCTGGTGTAAGCGACTCCTCTTGGGATGCCTGGGTAAAGGCCCCTCATCTGGAGCTCAGCAGGGGAATACATGGCTCCTCTGGAATCACGGTGGGACCCTCGGGGTTCCTCTCCAGTGGGGACGGTTGGGACGGGGAAGTACTTAGGTCACAGCAAGGGTGTGAAGGAGCCTTTCTAGGTCCAATAGGGAAGGGGTGAGTTCCCCGGAGACGCCGCAGCAGACAAGTGCCTCACCCCGCCTGCAGGGGAGAAGCTTCTGGTTTTTCTCGAGTTGCGGCGGGGTCCTCTTGAGTTACGATAGGGACCCCAGGACCGCCCCTGTGGCCACAGAGAGGACAGTCTCCATGCCAGTTGCGAGGCATATCGGGATGCCTCCGCTTTCGTCTTCAAGTCTTCAGTCCGCGTCTGTTGCTGAGGCCGGAGCCTGAGCTTGCCTCGCCCGTGTTGACATAGGTCTTGGGGTTCCCCTGGAGTCCCCACAAGGGAGTCACGCCTAGTCTCGTTGGAGAGGTGCACAGCCGCTTTCCTCCCCAGCTGCACCAGCAGTGTCCGGTTCCGCGTCGAGTGGACAAAGGGTCTATGGCTGGCACTGGAGGTACCCAAGGGCTGTCTCATGTGCAAGTGTGTTGGGAGTCGAGCCTCAGGGTGAAAGTCGAGGCAGTGAAAGGCAGTCAGGTGCATCTGGAGTGGATGAAGCATTTGGGGATCTTGGGAATTGTTCCCCGACTCCTGAGGCTCCACCCGACTCTCCTGGTGATAGCACCTCCTCTTGGGATGCAAGGGGAGTGCCGGAAATCCTTACCCGAGGGGGGCAGTGAAAGGGCCCCTCATATGGAGCTGAGCAGGGGACAACGGTGCTCTTCTTGAGTCGCGGTGGGACCTTCGGGGCTGTTCTCGAGTGGGGACGTGTGGGGTGAGTAACCTCCTAGGTCACAGCAAAGATGTGAAGGAGATTTTCGAGGTCCAAGATAGAAGGGGGAAATTCCCCCGAAATGCTGCAGCTGACAAGGTCCTCACCCCATGTGCAGGGAAGAAGCTTCTGGTTTTATTCGAGTTGAGGCGGGGTCCTCTCGAGTTAAGACGGGGACCACAGTGACCCGCCCCTGTGGCCTCAGAAGAGGCCAGTCTCCGTGCAAGTTGCCAGGTGCCTCTGGGGATTCCTCCCCAGGTGTCCCCGGGTCCTTGTCCTCGTCTGGTGCCTATGCCGGGGCCTGAGCTTGCCTTGCCCTTGCTGACATAGGTCTTGGGGTTCCCCTGGAGCCCCCACAGTGGAGTCAGGCCTCGTCTCGCCTGGAGACATGCACGGGTGCTTTCCTCCCCAGGTACAGCAGCAGTGTCCGGCTCCCTGTCTAGCGGACACAGGGATCTGTGGCTTGCCCTGGAGGTATTCCAGGGCTGTCACATGTACCAGTGTGTTGGGAGTCGAGTCTCGGGATGACAGTTGAGGCAGTGCAGTGCAGTCAAGAGCATCTGGAGTGGACGAGGCATTCGGGGGACTTGGGGAATGGTGCCCTGACACCTGAGGCTCCTCCCGAATCTCAAGTTTCGAGCACCTTCTCTTGGGATGCCGGAACCCTTTCCCGACAGATCAGGGAAAGGGCCCGTAATCTGCAGCTGATCAGGTTAAAACGGGGCTCCTCTTGATTCACGGTGGGACCCTTAGGATTCCTCTCAAGTGGAGACGGGTCGGGCGGAGAACTTATTGGGTCACAGCAAGGGTGTGAAGGAGGCTTTCAAGGTCCAAGAGGGAAAAGTTGATTTCCCCTGAGACGCCTCAGGGGACAAGGGCCGCACCCCGCCTGCAGGGTAGAAGATTCTGGTTTTTCTCAAATTGCGGCAGGATCCTCTCGAGTTACCACCGGGACCCAGGGACCCACCTCTGTGGCTTTTGGAGAGGCCAGTGTCCATGCAAGTCATATGGCGTCTCTGGGGATTCGTCCCCAGTCGTCGCCAGGTCCTCAGTCCAAACCTAGTGCTGAGGCTGGAGCCTGAGCTTGCCTCTCCCATGCTGACATATGTCTTGGTGTTCCCCTGGAGCCCCCACAGGGGAGTCAGGCATCATGTCGCCTGGAGACGTGCATGGCCGCTTTCCTCCCCAGCTGCAGCAACAGTGTCCGGCTCCCTCTCAAGTAAACACAGGGATCTGTGGCTTGCACTGGAGGTACCCCAGGGCTGTCACACGTGACAGTGTGTCTGGTGTCGAGCCTCGAGGTGACAATTGAGGCAGTACAGGGCAGTCAGGTGCATCTGGAATGGACGACGAATTTAGTGGTCTTGGGGAATGGTGGCCCGACACCTGAGGCTCCTCCCGACTCTCCTGGTGCGAGCACCGCCCCCTTGGGATGTGAGGGGAGCATGGGGAACCCTTTCCCGATGGGGCAGGGAAAGGGCCCCACAACTGGAGCTGAGCAGGGGAAAACAGTGCTCCTCTTGAGTAGCGTTGGGACCCTCAAAATTCCTCTCGAGTGAGGACGTGTCGGGCTGATAACTTATTGGGTCATAGCAAGGGTGTGAATGAGCCTTTCCTGGTCCAAGAGAGAGAAGCTGATTTTCCCTGAGACGCTGCAGTGGAAAAGGGCCTCACCCCGCCTGCAGGGGAGAAGCTTCTGGTATTTCTAGAGTTGCAGCAGGGTCCTCTTGAGTTACGACGGGGAGCCCAGGGACCCGGCCCTGTGGCCTAAATAGAGGCCAGTCTCCGTGCGAGTTGTGAGGGGCCTCTGAGTATTCCTCCCCAGTTGTTGCCGGGTCCTCTGTGTTCATCTGGTGCTGAGGCCAGAGCCTGAGCTTGCCTCGCCCGTGCAGCCACAGGCCTTGGGGTCCCCTGGAGCCCCCACAGGGCAGTCAGGCCTCATCTCGCCTGGAGACATGCACGGCCGCTTCCCCCCACCCGGCTGGAGCAGCAGTGTCCGGCTCCACGTCCAGTGGAAACAGCTATCTGTGGCTTGCCCTCGAGGTATCCTGAGACTGTCACACATGCCAGTGTGTCAGGAGTCGAGCCTCGGGTGACTGTCGAGGCAATGCAGGGCAGTCAGGTGCATCTGCAGTGGACGAGGCATTTGGGGGTCTTGGGGAATGGTGTTCCAACCCCTCAGGCCCCTCCCAACTCTCCTAGTGTGATTGTCTCCTCTTGGGATGTGAGGGGAGCACCTGGAGACCTTTCCCGACGGAGCTGGGAAAGGGCCCCACATCTGGAGCTGAGTAAGGAAAAACGGGGCTCAACTTGAGTCACGGCGGGACACTCGGGGTTCCTCTTGAGTGGGCATGGGTGGGGCGGGAATCTTCTTGGGTCACAGCAAGGGTGTGAAGTATCCTTTTGAGGTCCAAGAGGGAAGGGGAGATTTCCCCGGAGCTGCTGCACTGGACAAGGGCGTCACCCCGCCTGCAGTGGAGAAACTTCTGGTTTTTCTCGAGTTGTGGTGGGGTCCTCTCGAGTTATGACGGGGAACCCAGACACCCGCAACTGTGGCCTCAAGAAAGGTCAGTCTCCGTGCGAATTGCGAGCCGCCTCTAAGGATTCCTCCCCAGTCGTCCCCGGGTCCTCAGTCCTCGTCTGGTGTGAGGCCAGAACCTGCGCTTGCATCTCCTGTGCTGACATAGGTCTTGGGCTTCCCCTAAAGCCCCCACATGGGAGTCAGGCCTCGTCTCGCCTGGAGATGTGCACGGCTGCTTTCCACCCCAGCTGTAGGACCAGTGTCCGCCTCCCCGTCAAGTGGAAATTGGGATCTGTGGCTTGCCTGCGTGGTACTCCAGGGCTGTCACAGTTGCCAGTGTGTTGGGAGTTGAGCCTCATGTGACAGCCGAGGCAGTGCAGGACATTCAGGTACATCTGAAGTGGACGAGACATTTGGGAGTCTTGGGAATTGTGGCCTGACCCTGAGGCTCCTCCGGACACTCTTGGTGCAAGCATCTCCTATTGGGATGGGAGGGGAGCGCCGGGAAGCCTTTCCCGACAGAGCAATGAAAGGGCCCCCCATCTGTAGATGAGCAGGGGAAAACAGGGCTTCTCTTGAGTCGTGGCATTACCCTCAGGGTTACTCTCGAGGGAGGGACAGGTGTGGCCTGGACCTTCTTGAGTCATAGCAAGGGACGGGGGGGAAGGAGCCTTTCAAGGTCCAAGAGGGAAGGGGGGATTTCCCCCGAGATGCCACAGTGGACAAAGGCCTCACCCCACCTGCAGGGGAGAAGCTTCTGGATTTTCTCGAGATGTGGCGGGGTCCTTTCGAGTTACAAAGGGGACCACAGGGACCCGCCCCGTGGCCTTAGGAGAGGCCAGTCTCCGTGCGAGTTGGGAGGCGCCTCAGGGGATTCCTCCCTAGTCGTCGCTGGGTCCTCAGTCCTCATCTGGTGCTGAGCTGGAAGCCTGAGCTTGCCTCGCCCGTGCTGACATAGGTCTTGGTTTCCCCTGGAGCCCCCACAGGGGAGTCAGGTCTAGTCTCGCCTGGAGGCATGCATGGCCACTTTCCTCCCAAGCTGGAGCAGCAGTGTCCGGCTCCCTGTTGAGCAGACACAGGGATTAATGGCTTGCCCTCGAGGTACACCAGGGCTGTCACACGTGCCAGTGTGTCGAGAGTCGAGCCTTGGGTTATATCCAAGGCATTGCAGGGCAGTCAGGTACATCTGGAGTGGATGAGGCATTTGGGAGTCTTGGGGAATTGTGGCCCGACCCCTGAGGTTCTTCCCGACTTTCTTGGTGCGAGCATCTCCTTTTGGGATGCGAGGGGAGCGCTGGGAACCCTTTCCCAACGGAACAGCGAAAGGGCCCCTCATCTGGAGCTGAGCATTCGAATACGGTGCTCCTCTTAGGTCGTGGCAGGACCCTCCAGGATCCTCTCGAGTGGGGACTGTTGTGGCCGGGATCTTCTTGGGTCAAAGCTAGGGTGTGATGGACCCTTTTGAGGTCCAAGAGGGAAGGGGGATATCCCCGAGACGCCGCAGAAAAAAAGGGCCTCGACCCTCCTGCATGGGAGAAGCTTCTGGGTTTTTTTTTGAGTTGCAGTGGGGTCCTCTCGAGTTACGATGGGGACCACAGGGACCCGTCCCTATGGCCTCAGGGGAGGCCAGTCTCCGTGGGAGTTGCGAAGCGCCTCTGAGGATTCCTTCCCAGTCGTCGCCGGGTCCTTAGTCTTCGTCAACTGCTGAGGCCGGATCCTGAGCTTGCCTGGCCCGTGCTGACATAGGACTTGGGGTTCCCATGGAGCTCCCCAGGGGATTCTGGCCTCGTCTCGCCTGTAGACGTGCATGGCCGCTTTACTCTGCAGCTGCAGCAGCAGTGTCTGGCTCCCTCTCAAGCGGACACAGGGATCTGTGGCTTGACCTTGAGGTAACCCAGGACTATCACACGTGCCAGTGTGTTGGGAGTCGAGCCTCGGGGTGACAGTCGAGGCAGCGCAAGACAATCACATGCATCTGGAGTGGAAGAGGCCTTTGGGGGTCTTGGGGAATGGTGGCCTGACCCGTGAGGCTCCTTCAGACTCTCCATGTGAGAGCGCCTCTTCATAAGATGCAAGGGTATCGCAGGGAACCCTTTACCGATAGAGAGGGAAAGGGCCCCTCATCTGGAGCTGAGCAGGGGAAAACGGGGTTCCTCTTGAGTCACGGCGGGACCCTCAGAGTTACTCTTGAATGGAGACTGGTGGGGCGTGTAAATTCTTGGGTCACAGCAAGTGTGTGAAAGACACTTTCGAGGTCCAAAAGGAAAGGAGTTATTTCCCCCAAGACGCTGCAGCAGAGAAGGGCCTCACCACGCCGGCAGGGGTGAAGCTTCTGGTTTTTCTCCAGTTGCGGTGGTGTCCTCTCGAGTTATGACGGGAACCCCAGGGACCCACCCCTGTGGCCTCAGGAGAGGCCAGTCTATGTTCGAGTTGCAATGGGCATCTGGGATTCCTCCCCAGTCGTCGCCGGGTCCGCAGTCCTCGTCTGGTGCTGAGACCGGAGCCTGAGCTTGCCTCGCCCGTAATGACATAGGTCTTGGGGTTCCCCTGGAGCCCCCACAGGGGAGTCAGGCTTCGTTTCACCTGGAGAAGTGCACAACCACTTTCCTCCCCAGCTGCAGCAGCAGTGTCCCACTCCCAGTTGAGGAGACCCAGGGTTCGGTGGCTTGCCCTCGAGGTACCCCAGAGCTGTCACATATGCCAATGAGTCGGGAGTCGAGCCTCGGGGTGACAATCGAGGCAGTGCAGGGAAACCAGGTTCATCTGGAGTGGACGAGTCATTTGGGTGTCTTGGGGAATGGTGGCCAGACCCCTGAGACTCCTCCCGAGTCTCATGTTGCGGGTGCCTCCTCTTGGGATGCGAGGGGAGCGCCGGGAAACCTTTCCTGACGGAGCAGGGAAAGGGCCCCTCATCTGGAGCTGAGCAAGGAAAACCGGGGCTCCTATTGAGTCGCAGTGGGACCCACGGGGTTCCTCACGAGTTGGGACGGGTGGGGCAGGGAACTTCTATGGTCACAGCAAGGGTGTTCCAGGGACCTTCTAGGTCCAAGAGGGAAGGGGGAATTTTTCCCATGATGCCACAGCGGACAAGGGGCTCACCCCGCCTGCAGGTGAGAAGCTTCTGGTTTTTCTCGAGTTGCAGCGGGGTCCTCTCGAGTTACTAAGGGGACCCAAAGGACCGCCCCTGTGGCCTCAGGAGAGGCCAGTCTTCATTCGAGTTGCGAGGGACCTCTGGGGATTCCTCCCCAGTCTGTGCCATGTCCTCAGTCGTCCTCTGGTGCAGAGGCTGGAGCCTGAGCTTGCTTGCCCTTGCTGACCTAAGTCTTGAGTTACCCCTGGAGCCCCCACAGGGGAGTCAGGCCTAGTGTCGCCTGGAGACGTGCAAGTTCACATTCCTCCCCAGCTGCAGCAGCAGTGTCCAGCTCCCCGTCTTGTGGACACTGTGATCTGTGGCTTGCCCTCGAGGTACCTCAGGGCTGTCACATTTGCCAGTGTGTTGGGAGTCGAGCCTCCGGGTGACAGTCGAGGCAGTGCATGGCAGTCAGGTGCATCTGGAGTGGACGAGGCATTTGGGGGTCTTGGGGAAAGGTGGCCCGACACCTGAGACTCCACACGACTCTCCTGTTGTGAGCACCTCCTCTTGGAATGCCGGGGAGCGCCAGGAACCCTTTTCCAAAAGAGCTTGGAAAGGGCCCCTCTTCTGGAGCTGAGCAGGGAAAACGGGGCTCCTGTTGAGTAGTGGCGGGACCCTCGGAGTGCCTCTAGAGTGGGGACGTTTGGGGCGGGGAACTTCTTGGGTCACAGCAAGGGTGTGAAGGTGATTTTCGAGGTCCAAGAGGGAAGGGGGGATTTCCCCTGAGATGCTGCAGTGGACAGGGCCTCATCCCTCCTGCAGGGGAGAAGCTT
The DNA here is from genome assembly GCA_006410735.1 of Raphicerus campestris. Lineage (NCBI taxonomy): Eukaryota > Metazoa > Chordata > Mammalia > Artiodactyla > Bovidae > Raphicerus > Raphicerus campestris. The sequence continues at coordinate 80,527 of SJYW01038579.1, forward strand.
CTGGTTTTTCTCGAGTTGCAGCGGGGTCCTCTCGAGTTATGACAGGGACCCCAGGGGCCCGCCCCTGTTGCCTCAGGAGAGGGCATTCTCTATGAGAGTTGGGAGGCGCCTCTGGCGAATCCACCGCGGTCGTCACAGGGTCCTCAGTCCTCGTCGGTTGCTGAGGCCGGAGCCTGAGCTTGCCTTGCCCATGCTGACATAGGTCTTGTGGTTCCCCTGGATCCCCCACAGGTGACTCAGGCCTCATCTCGCCTGGAGACGTGCAGGGCCGCTTTCCACCCCAGCTGCAGCAGCAGTGTTCAGCTCCCTGTTGAGAGTACACAGGGTTCTGTGGCTTGCCCTCAAGGTATTCCAAGGCTCTCACAAGTTCCAATTGTCGGGAGTCAATCCTAGGGGTGACAGTCGAGGCAGTTCAGGGCAGTCAGGTTCATTTGGAGTTAACGAGGCATTTTGGGGCCTTGGGCAATAGTGGCCCGACCCCTGAGGCTCCTCCTGAATATCCTGGTGCGAGTGCCTCCTCTTGGGATGCAAGGGGAGGGCCGGGAACCCTTTCCTGAGGGAGCAGGGAAAGGGCCCCTAATCTAGAGCTGAGCAGGGGAAAATGAAGCTCCTCTTAGGATGCGGTGGGATCATCGGGGTTCTTTTCGAGTGGGGACGAGTGGGGCAGGGAACTTGTTGGGTCACAGCAAGGGTGTGAAGGAGGCTTTCAAGGTCCAATAGGGAAGGTGTGATTTCCCACGAAATGCTGAAGGTGGACAAGGGCCACACCCAGCATGCAGGGTAGAAGCTTCTGATTTTTCTCGAGTTGCGGCGGGGTCCTCTCGAGTTCTGGCGGGGGCCCCAGGGACACGCCACTGTGGCATAAGGAAAGGCAAGTCTCCATGAGAATTGCGAGGCTCCTCTGGGCATTCCTCCCCAGTGGTCGCCAGGTCCTCAGTCGTCGTCTGGTTCTCAGGCCGAAGCCTGAACTTACCTCGCCAGTGCTGACATAGGTCTTGGTGTTCCCCTGCAGCCCCCAAAGGGGAGTCAGGCTTCATCTCACCTGGAGACATGCAAGGCCGTTTTCCTCCCCTGCAGCAGCTGCAGTGTTCCACTCCCGGTAGAACAGACACATGGATCTGTGGCTTGCCCTCAAGGTACCCCAGGGGTGACAAACGTGCCAGTGTGTTGGGAGTCGAGCCTTGGGGTGACAGCCGAGGCAGTGCAGAGCAGTCAGGTACATCTGGAGTGGCCGAGGCATTTGGGGGTCTTGGGGAAATGTGGCCCGAAACCTGAGACTCCTCCCAACTCTCCTGGTGCGAGCGCCTCCTCTTGCGATGCCAGGGGAGCGCTGGGAACCCTTACCCAATGGAGCAGTGTAAGGGCTCCTCTTTGGAACTGAGGTGGGGAAAACGGGGATCCTCTTGAGTCATGGCGGGACCCACGGGTTTCCTCTAGAAGGAGGACGTGTGGGACAGGAAACTTCTTGGGTCACAGCAAGGGTGTGAAGGAGACTTTTGAGGTCCCAGAAGGAAGGGATTATTTCCCGGAGATGCTGCAGCTGACAAGGGCCTCACCCCGCCTGTAGGGGAGAATATTCTGGCTTTTTTCTAGTTGCGCCGGGGTCCTCTCGAGTTACAACGGGCACCCCAGGGACGCACCCCTGTGGACTCAGGAGAGGCCAGTTTCCCTGCCAGTTGCGATGCACCTCTGGGGATTCCTCCCCAGTCATCACCGGGTTCTCAGTCCTCTTCTGGTGCTGAGGTCAGAGCCTGAGCTTGCCTCGCTCGTGCTGACACAGGTCTTGGGATATCCCTGGAGTCCCCACAGTGCAGTCAAGCCTCATCTCGCCTGGAGATGTTTACGGCCACTTTCTTCCCCTGCTACAGCAGCAGTTTCTGGCTCCCCGTCGAGCAGACACATGCATCTGGGCCTTGCCCTCGAGGTACCCCAGGGCTGTCACACATGCCAGTGTGTCGAGAGTCGAGCCTCCATGTGACAGTCGAGCTGTGCAGGGCAGTCAGTTGCATCTGGAGTGGACCAGGCATTTGGGGGTCTTGGGGAATGGTGGCCCAACCCCTGAGGCTTCTCCCGACTCTCCTGGTGTGAGTGGCTCCTCTTGGGATGCGAGGTGAGCGCCAGGAACCCTTTCCCGACGGAGCAGGGAAGGGCCCCTCATTTGGACCTGAGCAGGGGAAAACTGGGCTACTCTAGAGTTGCGGCGGGACCATCGGGGTTCCTCTCGAGTGGGGACTGCTGGGGTGGGGAACTTCTTGGGTCACAGCAAGAGTGTGAAGGAGCCTTTTGAGTTCCAAGAGGGAAGGGGTGATTTTCCCAAGATGCCACAGTGGACAAGGGCCTCACCCCGCCTGTAGGGGAGAAGCTTCTGGTTTTTCTTGAGTTGCAGCAGAGTCCTCTCGAGTTACAACAGAGACCAGAGGGAGCCGCCCCTGTGGCCTGAGGAGAGGCCAGTCTCCTTGCAAGTTGCGAGGCGCCTCTGGGGATTCCTAAGCAGTCGTAACCGGGTCCTGAGTCCTCATCTGGTGCTGAGGCCGGATTCTGAGCTTGCCTTGCCCGGGCTGACATAGGTCTTGGGGTACCGCTGGAGCCCCCACAGGGGAGTCAGGTCTTGTATCGCCTGGAGACTTGCATGGCCACTTTCTTCACCAGGTGCATAAGCAGTGTCCGGCTCCCCGTCGAGCGGACACAGGGATCTGTGGCTTGCCCTCTTGGTACCCGATGGCTGTCACATGAGCAAGTGTGTTGAGAGTCAAGCCTTGGGGTGACAGTCGAGGCAGTCCAGGGCAGTCAGGTGCATCTGGAGTGGACGAGGCATTTGGGGGATTTGGGGAATGGTGGCCGACCCCTGAGGCTCCTCCCAACTCTCCTGGTGTGAGTACCTCCTCTTAGGACGTGCGGGGAGCACCGGGAAACCTTTCCCAACGGAGCAGGCAAAGGGCCCCTCATCTGGAGATGAGTAGGGGAAAACGGGGTTACTCTTTAGTCACGACGGGACCCTCGGGGTTACTCTCGAGTGGGGACGGGTGGGGCAGGGAACTTCTTGGGTCACAGAGAGGGTGTGAAGGAGCCTTTCAAGGTCCAAGAGGGAAGGGGGGATTTCCCCCGTGAAGACGCAGAGGACAAGGGCCTCACCACGCCTGCAGGGGAGACGCTTTTGGTTTTTCCTCGAGTTGCTGTGGGGTTCTCTTGAGTTACGAAGGCGACACCAGAGACCTGCACCTGTGGCCTCAGGAGAGGCCAGTCTCCGGGCGCATTGCTAGGCGCCACTGGGGATTCCTCCCCAGTCGTCGCTGGGTCCTCAGTCCTCATATGGTGCCGAGGTCAGAGCCTGAGCTTGCCTCCCCGTTGCTGACATAGGTCTTGGGGTTCCCCTGGAGGCCCACAGGTTAGCCAGGCCTCGTGTCACCTGGAGACGTGCATGGCCACTTTCCTTCCCAGCTGCAGCAGTGTTGGGCTCCCCGTCGATGGTACACAGGGATCTGTGACTTGCTCTCGATATACCCCAGGGCTGTCACAGGTGCCAATGTGTCAGGAGACGAGCCTCGGGGTGAGAGTCGAGGCAGTGCAGTGCATTCAGGTGCATCTGGAGTGGACTAGGCATTTAGGGGTCTTGAGGAATGGTGGCCCAACCCCTGAGGCTCCTCCTGACTCTCCTGGTGTGAGCGCCTCCTCTTGGGATGCGAGGGGTGTGCTGGGAATCCTTTCCCAGTGGAGCAGTTAACGGGCCCCTCATCTGGAGCTGAGCAGGGGAAAACAGGGTTCCTCTTGAGTCACGGCGGGAACCTCCGGTTTCCTCTCGAGTGGGGTTGGGTGGGTCGGGGAACTTCTTGTGTTACAGCAAGGGAGTGAAGGACCTTTCAAGGTCCAAGAGGAACGGGGTGATTTCCTCCAAATTGCCGCAGACGACAAGGGCCTCACCCCACCTGCAGGGGAGTAGCTTTTGGTTTTTCTCGAGTAGCGGTGGTGTCCTCTCGAGTTACGAAGGGGACCCCAGGGACCCGCCCCTGTGGCCTCAGAAGAGGCCAGTGTCCGTGCGACTTGCAGGGCGCTCTGGGAATTCCTCCCCAGTCATCGCCGGGTCCTCAGTCCTTGTCAGGTGTGGAGGCTGGAGCCTGAGCTTGGCTCACCCGTGTTGATATTGGTCTTGGGGTTCCCCTGGAGCCCCCACAGGGGAGTCAGGCCTCGTCTCACCTGGTGATGTTCATGGCTGCTTAACTCCCCTGCTGCAGCAGCAGTGTCCAGCTCCCCGTCTGCCGGACATAGGGATCTGTGGCTTGCCTTCGAGGTTCTCCAGGGCTGTCACACATGCCAGTGAGTCAGGATCGAGCCCCGGGGTGACTGTCGAGGCAGTGCAGGACACTCAGGTGCATCTAGAGTGGACGAGGCATTTGGGGGTCTTTGGGAATATTGGCCCGACCCCTGAGGCTCCTCCCGACACTCCTGGTGCGACTGCCTCCTCTTGGGATGTGAGGGGAGCACTGGGAAACCTTTCCCGATGAAGCAGAAAAAGGGCCCCACATCTGGAGCTGAGCATGATAAAACTGGACTCCTCTACAGTCACGGGGGGACCCTAAAGGTTCCTCTCGAGTGGGGTCGGGTGAGGTGGTGAACTTTTTGGGTCACAGCAAGTGTGTCAAGGAGCCTTTCGAGGTCCAAGAGGGAAGGGGGGATTTCCCCAGAGGTATCACAATGGACAAGGTCCTCACCCCACCTGCAGGGGAGAAGTTTCTGGTTTTACTCAAGTTGTGGCAGGGACCTCTCGAGTTACAACGGGGACCCCAGGGACCCGCCTCTGTGGCCTCAGGAGAGGCCAGTCTCCATGGGAGCTGGGGAATCCCCAGGCGCCTCTGGGGATTCCTCTGCAGTCATCGCCGTTTCCTCAGTCCTCCCCTGGTGCTGAGACTGGAGCCTGAGCTTGCTTCACCTGGGCTCACATACGTCTTGGGGTACCCCTGGAGCTCCACAGGGGAGTCAAGCCTCGTCTAGCTTAAAGACTTGCATGGCCGCTTTCCTCCCCAGCTGCAGCAGCAGTGTCTGGTTTCCCGTCTAGCAGATCAGGGATCTGTGGCTTGCCTTCGAGTTATCCCAGGGTTGTAACACGAGCCAGTGTGTCGGGAGTCGAGCCTCGGGATGACAGTAGAGGCAGTACAGGTTAGTCAGGTGCATCTGGAGTGGACGTGGCATTTGGGTGTCAGGGGGAATTGTGGCCCGAACCCTGAGGCTCCTCCCGATGCTTCTGGTGCAAGCACCTTCTCTTGGGATGCGAGGGGAGCTCTGGGAACCCTTCTCAATGGAGCAGAGAAAGGGCCCCTCATCTGGAGCTGAGCAGGGGAAAACAGAGCTCCTCTTGAGTCACGGCGGGACCCTTGGGTTTTCTCTCCAGTGGGACAGGTGGGGCGGGGAAACTCTTTGGTCACAGTAAGGGTCTGAAGGAGCCTTGTGAGGTCCAAGAGGGAAGCGGTGATTTCTCCCGAGACGACGCAGTGGACAAGGGCGTCAACCCCCCTGCAGGGGAGAAGCTTCTGATTTTTTTAGAGTTGTGGCAGGGTCCTCTGAGTTATGACGGGGGCCCCAGGGACATTCCCCTGTGGCCTCAGGAGAGGTCAGTCTGGGTGTGAGTTGTGAGGTGCTTTTGGGGATTCCTCTCCAGTCGTCACGGGTCCTCAGTCCACGCCGGGTCCTCAGTCCTCGTCTGGTGCTGGGGCCAGAGCCTGAGCTTGCCTCGCCCATGCTGACATAGGTCTTGGGATTTCCCGGGATCCCCCATAGGGGAGTCTGGCCTCGTCTAACCTAAAGATGTGCACGGCCGCTTTCCTCCCCAGCTGCAGCAGCAGTGTCTGGTTTCCCGTCTAGCAGATCAGGGATCTGTGGCTTGCCCTCGAGGTGCCCCAGGGCTGTCACACGTGCCAGTGAGTCAGGAGTCGAAGCTCTGGTTGACAGTCCAGGGAGTACAGCGCAGTCAGGTGCATCAGGAGTTCATGAGGCATTTGGGTGACTTGGGGATTTGTTGCACGACACGTGAGGCTCCTCCTGACTATCCTGGTGTGAGTGCCTCCTCTTGGGATGTGAGGGGAGCGACGGGAACACTTTCCCAACGGAGCAGGGAATGGGCCCCTCATTTGGACCTGAACAGGGGAAAATGGGGCTCCTCTTCAGTCGCGGCGGGACCCTCAGAGTTCCTACCGAGTGGGGACGGGTGGGGCGGGGAAATTGTTGGGTCACAGCAAGGGTGTGAAGGAGCCTTTTGAGGTCCAAAAGGGAAGTGGTGATTTCCCCTGGGAAGCCGCAGCAGAAAAGGACCTAACCCCGCCTGCAGGGGAGAAGCTTCTGGTTTTTCTCGAGTTGTGGCGGGGTCCTCTCGAGTTATGACGGGGAACCCAGGAAACCACCTCTGTGGCCTCAGGAGAGGCCAGTCTCCATGCGAATAGCGAGGCACCACTGGGGATTCCTCCCCAGTCATCACAGGGTCCTCAGTTTTCGACTGGTGCTGAGACCAGAGCCTGAGCTAGCTTTGCCCGTGCTGATGTAGGTCTTGGGGTTACACTGGAGCCCCCATTGGGGAGTCAGGAATCGCCTCGCCTGGAGACGTGCATGGCCGCTTAACTCCCCAGCTGAAGCAGAAGTGTCCGTCTTCCCGTCGAGCAGACACAGAGATCTGTGGCTTGCACTCGAGGTACACCAGGACTGTCATACGGTGCCAGTGTGTCCGTATTCGAGCCTCAGGGTGACAGTCGAAGCAGTGCAGGGCAGTCAGGAGCATCTGGAGTGGATGAGGCATTTGGGGGTTTGGGGTATGTTGGCCCGACACCTGAGGCTCCTCCCGACTCTCCTGTTGTGAGCGCCTCCTCTTAGGATGGGAGGGGAGCGACGGGAACCCTTTCCTGATGGAGCAGGGAAAGGGCCCCTCATCTGGAGCTGAGCAGGGGAAAACGGGGCTCCTCTGGAGTCGTGGAAGTACCCTTGTGGTTCCTCTCGAGTGGGGACGGATAGGGCAGGGAACTTTTTGGGTCACAGCAAGAGTGTGAAGGAGCCTTTCGAGGTCCAAGACGGAAGGGGGGAATTTACCCCGAGATGCTGCTGCAGCCAAGGGCCTCACCCCGCCTGCAGGGGAGAAGCTTCTGGTTTTTCTCGAGTTAAGGTAGGGTCCTCTCGAGTTACGACAGTAACCACAGGGACCAGCTGCTGTGGCCTCAAGAGAGAGCAATCTCCATGTGACTTGTGAGACACCTCTGGATATTCCTTGCCAGTTGTTTCTGGGTCCTCAGTCCTCGTCTGGTGCTGAGGCCAGAGCCTGAGCTTGCCTTGCCCATGCTGACATAGGTCTTGGGGTTCCCCTGGAACCCCCACAGGGGAGTCAGACCTCACTTCGCCTGGAGACATGCATAGCCGCTGTCCTCCCCAGCTGTAGCAGCCGTGTCCGGCTCACTGTCGAGCAGACACAGGGATCTGTGGCTTTCCCTCGAGGTACACGAGGGCTGTAACACGTTCCAGTGTGTTGGAATTCGAACCTCAAGGTACAGCCAAGGAAGTGCAGGGCCGTCAGTTTGATCTGGAGTGGACGAGTCATTTGGGGGTCTTGGGGAATTGTGGCCTGACCGCTGAGGCTCCTCCAGGCTATGCTGGTGCAAGCAACTCCACTTGGGATACGAGGCGAGTGCCCGAAAACCTTTCCCGATGGAACATGTAAAGGGCCCCTTTTCTGGAACAGAGCAGGTGAAAACGGGGCTCCTCATACCGCCTGCAGGGGAGAAGCTTCTGGTTTTCCTCGAGTTGCGGCTGGGTCCTCTGGAGTTACGACAGAGACCCCTGGGACCGCTCCCGTGGCCTCAGGAGAGGCCAGTCTCCATGCGAGTTGGGAGGCACCTCTCGAGATTCCTCCCCAGTCGTCGCCAGGTCCTCAGTCGTTGTGTGGTGCTGAGGCCAGAAGCTGAGCTTGCCTTGCCTGTGCTGACATAGCTCTTGGGTTTCCCCTGGAGCCCCCACAGGGGAGTCAGACCTCGACTCATCTTGAGACGTGCACAGGTACTTTCCTCCCCAGCTGCAGCAGCAGTGTCCAGCTCCCCGTCGAGCGGACACAGGGATCTGTGGTTGGCCTCTAGGTATCCCAGGGCTGTCACATGTGCCAGTGTGTTGGGAGTGGAGCCTCGGGGTGACAGTCGAGGCAGTGCAGGTTAGTCAGGTGCATCTGGAGTGGACGTGGCATTTGGGGGTCTTTGGGAATGGTGGCCCAACCCCTGAGGCTCAACCCACTTTCCTGGTGCGAGCGCCTCCTCTTGGGATGGGAGAGGAGCGCCGGGAAGGCTTTCCCGACGGATCAGGGAAAGGGACCCTCATCTGGAGGTGAGCAGGTAAAACGGGGCTCCTCTTGAATTGTAGTGGGAACCTCGGGGTTCCTCTCGAGTGGGGACGGGTGGGGCGGGACAATACTTTGATCACAGTAAGGGTGTGAAAGAGCCTTTCTAGGTCCAAGAGGGAAGAGGGACTTCCCATTAGACGCCACAGCGGACAAGGGCCTCACCTCACCTGCAGGGGTTAAACTTCTGGTTTTTCTCGAGTTGCAGCGGGGTCCTCTTCAGTTACGATGGGGACCCCAAAGACCAGACCCTGTGGCCTCAGGAGAGGCCAGTACCCTGCGAGTTGCGAGGCGCCTCTGGGGAATCCTCCCCCAGTCACCCCCGGGTCCTCAGTCCTCGTCTGGTGCTGAGGCCGCAGCCTAAGATTGCTTCGCCCGTACTGAGATTCGTCTTGGGGGTCCCCTGGAGCCCCCACAGGGAAGTCAGGCCTCGTCTCACCTGGAGACGTGCATGGCAGCTTTCCTCCCCAGTTGCAGCAGCTGTGCCAGGCTCCCTGTCGAGCAAACACAAGAATCTGTAGCTTGCACTCGGGGTACCCCTGGGCTGTCATACATGCCAGTGTGTCAGGAGTCGAGCCTCGGGGTGGCAGTCGAGGCAGTGCAGGGCAGTCAGGTGCATCTGGAGTGGAGGAGGCATCTGGGGGTCTTGGGGAATGTGCCCAGACCCCTAAGTCTCCTTCTGATACTCCTGGTCCGAGCTCCTCCTCTTGGGATGCAAGGGGAGCGCAGTGAGACATTTCCCGATGGAACAGGGAAAGGGCCCCTCAACTGGAGCTGAGCAGGGGAAAACTGGACTCCTCTTGAGTCACGGCGAGACCCTTGGTGCTCCTCTCTTGTGTGGAAGGGTGGGGAGGAGAGGCACCTGACTGCCCTGCACTGCTTCGACTGTCACCCTGAGGCTCGACTCCTGACACACTGGCACGTGTGACAGCCCTGGGATACCTAGAGGGCAAGCCACAATTCCCTGTTTCCGCTCGCGGGGAGCCAGACACTGCTGCTGCAGCTGAGGAGGAAAGCGGCCATGCACGTCTCCAGGAGACCCAAGGCCTGACTCCCCTGTTGGAGCTTCAGGAGAACCCCAAGACCTATGTCAGCACGGGCGAGGTAACCTGAGGCTCCGGCCTCAGCACCAGACGAGGACTGAGGACCCGGCGACGACTGTGGAGGTATCCCAAGAGGCACCTCGCAACTCGCACAGAGACTGACCTCTCCTGAGGCCACAAGGACGAGTCCCAGGGGTCACCGGCATAACTTGATAGGACCCCGCCACAACTCGTGGAAAACCAGAAACTTTTCCCCGCAGGCGGCGTGACACCCTTTTCCGCTGTGGCGTTGCACAGAACATCCCCTCTTAGCTCTTGGACTCAAAATGCTCCTTCACACCTTTGCTGTGACACAAGTAGTTCCCCCCCCCATCCGTTCCCACTGTAGAGGAACCACGAGGGTCGTGCCGCGACCCAAGACGTGCCCCGTTTTACTTTGCTCAGCTACAGATGAGGGGCTCTTTCCCTGCTCTGTCAGGAAAGGGTTCCGGGCGCTCCCCTCGCATCCCAGGAGGAGGCCTCCCCACCAGGAGAGTTGGGAGGAGCCTCAGGGGTCGGGCCACCATTCCCCAAGTACCCCAAATGCCTCGTCCACTCCAGATTCACCTTACTGCCCTGCACTTCCTCGACTGTCACACCGAGGCTCAACTCCCGACACACTGGCACGTGTGACAGCCCTGGGGTACCTTGAGGGCAAGCCTCACATCCTGTGTCCGCTGGAAAGGCAGCTGGACAGTGCTGCTGCAGCTGGGGAAGAAAGCGGCCATGCACGTCTCCTGGTGAGACGAGTCTTGACTCCCCTGTGGGGCTGCAGGGAACACCAAGACATATGTCAACACGGGCGAGGAAAGCTTAGGCTCTGGCCTCAGAATTAGAGGCGGACTGAGGACCCGGAAACGATTGGGGAGGTATCCCCAGAGGCACCTGGCAAATCGCACGGAGAATGGCCTCTCTTTGAGGCCACAGATGCAAGTCCCTGGTGTCCCCGTCATTACTTGAGAGGACCCCGCCGCAACTCGAGACAAAGCAGAAGCTTCTCCACTACAGGCGGGGTGAGGCCCTTGTCTGCTGCAGCGTCTCAGTTGAAATCCCCACTGCCCTCTTGGACCTCGAAAGGCTCATTCACACCCTTGCTGTGACCCAAAATGTTCCCCACCCCTCCGGACACACTCGAGAGGAACCCCGAGGGTCCCGCTGCAACTCAAGAGGAGCCCCTTTTTCCCCTGCTCAGCTCCAGATGAGGGGCCTTTTCCCTGTTCCTTCGGGAAAGGGCTGCCAGCGCTCCTCTCGCATCCCAAGAGGAGGCGCTCACACCAGGAGAGTAAGGAGGAGCCTCAGGTGTCGGGCCACCATTCCCCAAGACCCCCAAATGCCTCGTCCACTCCAGATGCACCTGACTGCCCTGCACTGCCTCCACTGTCACCCCGAGCCTCGAATCCAGACACTCTGGCATGTGTCACACCCCTTTGTTACCTTGAGGGCAAGCCACAGTTCCCTGTGTCCGCTCAACGGGGAGCAAGACACTGCTGCTGCAGCTGAGGAGGAAAGTGGCCATGCACGTCTGAAGGCGAGACGAGGCCTGACTCCCCTGTGGGAGCTCCAGGGCTACCCCAAGACCTATGTCAGTTCAGGCGTGGAAAGTTCAGGCTCCGGCCTCAGCACAAGACGAGGACGGAGGACCCAGCGACGACTGGGGAGGGATCTCCAGAGACGCCTCGCAACTCGCATGGAGACTGGCCTCTCCTGAGACCACAGGAGCGATTCCCTGCAGTCCCTATCATAACTCGAGAGGACCCGCCGCAACTCGAGAAAAACAAAAAGCTTCTCCCCTGCAGGCAGGTTGAGGCCCTTGTCCTCTGGGGCGTCTCGGGTGAAATCACCCCTTCCCTCTTGGACCTGGAAAAGCTCTTTCACACTCTTGCTGTGACCCAAGAGGTTCCCCGCCCCACCCATCCCCACTCAAGTGGTGCCCCGATGGTCCCACCACAATTCAAGAGTAGCCTCGATTTACCCTGCTCAGGTCCAGATGAGGGGCCCTTTCCCTGTTCTGACGGGAAAGTGTTCCCGGCACTCCCCTCACATCCCAAGAGGAGGCAATCACGCCAGGATTGTCGGGAGGAGCCTCAGAGGTCCGGCAACCATTCCCCAAGACCCCCAAGTGCTTTGTCCACTCCAGATGCACCTGACTGCCCTGCACAGCCTGGGCTGTCACCCCGAGGCTTGACTCCCGACAGACTGGCAAGTGTGACAGCCCTGGGGTACCTCAAGGGCAAGCCACAGATCCATGTGTCCGCTCGAAGGGAGCTGAACACTGCTGCTGCAGCTGGGGAGGAAAGCGGCCGTGCACATCTCCAGGCGATTCAAGGACTGACTCCCCTTGGGGGCTCCAGAGGAACCCCAAGACCTATGTCAACACGGGCGAGGCAAGCTCAGGCTCTGGCCTCAGCACCAGATGAGGATTAAGGACCCCGCAATGAATGGGGAGGAATCCCCAGAGGGGCCTCGCAACTGGCACGGGGACTGCCCTCTCCTTAGGCAACGGGGACGGGACCCTGGAGGTCCCCATCGTAACTCTAGATGGGGACTGCAACTCGAGAAAAACCTGAAGCTTCTCCCCTGCAGGCGGGGTGAGGCCCTTGTCCGCTGAGGTGTCTCTGGGGAAATCCCCCCTTCCCTTTTGGACCTCGAAAGGCTTCTTCACACCCTTGCTGTGACCCAAGAAGTTCCTTGCCTTCCCATTTCTACTCAAGAGAAATCCCGAGGGTCCCGCCATGACTCAAGAGTAGGCCCGTATTCCCCTGCTCATCTCCAGATGAGGGGCCCATTTCCTGCTCCTCAGGAAAGTGTTCCCCGCTTTTTCCTTCTATCCCAAGAGCAGGCACTCAAACCAGGAGATTCGGGAGGAGCCTCAGGGGTCGAGCCACCATTCCTCAAGACGCACAAATGCCTCATCCACTCCAGATGTTCCTGACAGCGCTGCACTGCCTCAACTATCACTCCGAGGCTCGACTCCCAACACAGTGGTACGTGTGACAGCCCTAGGGTACCTCGAGGGCAAGCCACATATCCCTGTGTCAGCATGACGGGAAGCTGCACAATGCTGCTGCAGCTCGGGAGGAAAGCGGCCATGCACCTCTCCAGGTAAGACGAGGTCTAACTCCTCTGTGGGGGCTCCAGTGGAATCCCAAGACCAATTTCAGCAAGGGCGAGGCAAATTCAGGCTCTGGACTCAGCACCTGACGAGAACTGAGGACCCAGCTATAACTGGAGTGGAATCCCCAGAGGGGCCTCGCAACTCGCACGGAGACTGGTCTCTCTTGAGGCCACAGGTGCAGGTACCTGGGGTCCCCATAGTAACTCAAGAGGATTCCTCCGCAACTCGAGAAAAAAAAAGAAGCTTCTCCCCTGCAGGCGGGGTGAGGCCCTTGTCAGCTGCAGCATCTGGGGGGAAATCACCCCTTCCCTCTTGGACCTTGAAAGGCTGCTTCACACCCTTGCTGTGGCCAAAGAAGTTCCTGGCCCCACCCGTCCCCACTGGAGAGGAACCCTGAGGGTCCCGCCGGGACTCAAGAGGAGCCTCTGTTTTCCTGCTCAGCTCCAGATGAAGGGCCCTTTACCTGATCCGTGGGGAAAAGGATCCCGGCGGTCCCCTCATATCCCAAGATGAAGTGCTTGCACCAGGAGAGTCCGGTGGAGTCTCAGGTGTCGGGCCACCATTCCCCAAGACCCCCAAATGCCTCTTCCACTCCAGATGAAACTGGCTGGCCTGCAGTGCCTCGGCTGTCACCCCAAGGCACGACTCCCAACACACTGGCACGTGTGACAGCCCTGGGGTACCTCGAGCGCAAGCCACAGATACGTGTGTCCGCTCAACGGGGAGCCAGACACTGCTGTTGCAGCTGGGTAGGAAAGCGGCCATGCACGTCTGCAGGCGAGACGAGGCCTGACTCCCCTGTGGGGGCTCCAGGGGAACACCAAGACATATGTCAGCATGGACGAGGCAAGCTCAGGCTCAGGCCTCAGCACCAGACGATGATTCAGGACCCGGTGACGACTGGGAGGAATCCCCAGAGGGGTCTCGCAACTGGCAAGGGGGCTGGTCTCAACTTAGGCAACAGGGGTGGGTCCCTGGGGTGCCCATCATAACTCGAGAGGACCCCGCCACAACTCGAGAAAAACCAGAAGCCTCTCCCCTGCAGGCAGGGTGAGGCCTTTTTCCGTTGAGGCGTCTCGGGGGAAATCACACCTTCACTCTTGGACCTTGAAAGTCTCCTTCACACTCTTGCTGTGACCCAAGAAGTTCCCCGCCTTCCCATCTCCACTCAAGATGAATCCCGAGGGTCCCGCCATGACTCAAGAGGAGCCCCGTTTTCCCCTGCTCAGCTCCAGATGAGGGGCCCTTTTCATGCTCCTTCGGGAAAGGGTTCCCCGCAATCTTCTCGTATTCCAAGAGGAGGCGCTCAAAACAGATGAGTCAGGTGGAGCCTCAGGGGACGAACCACAATTCCCAAAGGCGCACAAATGCCTAGTCCACTCCAGATGAACCTGACACCCCTGCACTGCCTCGACTGTTACTCCGAGGCTCGACTCTCAACACACTGGTACGTGTGACAGCCCTTCGGTACCATGAGGCCAAGCCACATATCCCTGTGTCTGCACGACAGGTAGCCGGATACTGTTGCTGCAGCTGGGGAGGAGAGTGACCGTGGCACCTCTCCAGGCGAGACGAGGCCTGACTCCCCTTTGGGGGCGCCAGAGGAATCCCAAGACCTATGTCAGCATGGGTGAGGCAACTCAGGCTCCGGACTCAGCACCAGATGAGGAATGAGGATCCGGCAATGACTGGGGAGGAATCCCCAGAGACGCCTCATAATTCCCATGGAGAGTGGCCTTTCCGAGGCCACAGGGGCATTTCCCAGGGATTCCAGTTGTAACTCAAGAGGACCCCGCCGCAACTCGAGAAAAAACAGATGCTTCTCCTCTGCTAGCAGGGTGACACCCTTGTCCACTGCGGCATCCCGGGGGAAAATCCCCTTCCCTCTTGGACCTCGAAAAGCTCCTTCAAACCCTTGCTATGAACCAAGAAGTTCCCCACCCCACACGTCCCCACTCGAGAGGAACCCCGAGGGTCCCACCGCGATATAAGAGGAGCCCCGTTTCCCCCTGCTCAGCTCCAGATGAGGAGTCCTTTTTCTGCTCCATCAAGAAAGGGTACCCGGCGCTCCCCTCACATCCCAAGAGGAGGCACTCGCAGCAGGAGAGGCGGAGAGAGACTCAGGTTTGGGGACACCATTTCCCAGGACCCCCAAATGCCTCGTCCATACCAAATACATCTGACTGCCATGCACTGCCTCGACAGTCACCCCGAGGCCTGACTCCCGACGCACTGGCATATGTGACAGCCCTGGTGTACCTCATGGGTAAGCCACAGATCCCTGTGTCCGCTCAACGTGGAGCTGGACACTGCTGTCTGCAACTGGGAAGGAAAGCAGCTGTGCATGACTCCAGGTGAGACGAGGTCTGACTCCCATGTGGGGACTCCAGGGGAACCCCAAGACCTATGTCAGCACGGGCGATGCAAGATCAGGATCCTACCTCAGCACCAGATGAAGAATGAAGACCCGTCGACGAATGGGGAGGAATCCCCAGAGGCTCCTCTCAACTCTCACGGTAACTGTCCTCTCCTGGGGCCACAGAGGCAGGTCCATGGTGGCCCCACCATAACTCGAGAGGACCCCGCCACAACTCGGGAAAAACTAGAACCTTCTCCCCTGCAGATGGGGTGAAGCCCTTGTCCGCTGCAGCATCTCAGGGGAAATTCCCCCTTCCCTCTTGGACCTCGAAAGTCTTCTTCACACTCTTGCTGTGACCCAAGAAGTTCCCCACCTCACCCGTAAACACTCGAGAGTAACACCAAGGGTCCCGCTGCGATATAAGTTGAGCCCCGTTTCCCCATGCTCACCACCAGATGATGGACCCTTTCCCTGCTCTTTCGGGAAAGGTTTCCCGGGGCTACCCTCCCATCCAAAGAGGAAGCGCTGGAAGCAGGAGTGTCGGGAGGAGCCTCAGGGGTCAGGACAATATTCGCAAGTCCCCCAAATGCCTCGTCCACTCCAGATGCACCTGACTGCCCTCCCAGCCTCGATTGTAACCCTGGGGCTCGACTCCTGACACACTGGCACGTGTGACAGCCCTGGGGTATCTCCAGGGCAAGCCACAGATCCCTGTGTCCACTCAACGGGGAGCTAAACACTGCTGCTGCAGCTGGGGAGGAAAGCGGCCATGCATGTCTCCATGCACAACGAGGCCTTACTCCCCTGTGGGGGCTCCAGAGGAACCCCAAGTCCTATGTCAGCACGGGTGAGCCAAGCTCAGGCTCCGGACTCAGCACCAGATGAGGACTGAGGCATGGCAACTACTGAAAAGGAATCCCCAGAGGCGCCTCGCAACTAGCATGGAGACTGGCCTCTCCTGAGGCCACAGAGGCGGATCCCTGGGGTCCCTGTCGTAACTCGAGAGGACCCCGGCGCAATTCGAGAAAAACCAGAAGTTTCTTCCCTGCAGATGGGGTGAGGCCCTTGTCCGCTGCAGCGTGTCAGGGAAAATTCCCCCTTCCCTCTTGGACCTTGAAAGGCTCTTTCACACCCTTGCTGTGACCCAAGAAAGTCCGCGCCCCACCCGTCCCCACTCAAGAGGAACCCTGAGGGTCCTGCAGCGACTCAAGTGGAGCCCCGTTTTACCCTGCTCAGCTCCAGAAGAGGGGCCCTTTCCCTGCTCCATCAGGAAAGGGTTCCCTGCGCTCCCCTCATATCCCAAGAGGAGGCGCTCGCACCAGAAGAGTCAGGAGGATCCTCAGGGTTCGGGCCACCATTCCCCAACACCCTCAAATGCCTCGTCCACTCCAGATGCACCTGACTGCCCTGCACTGCCTCGACTGTCACCCCGAGGCTCGACTCCTGACTCAATGGCACATGTGACAGTCCTGGGGTACCTCGAGGGCAAGCCACAGGTCCCTGTGTCAACTCGACAGGGAGCAGGTCACTGCTGCTGCAGCTGGGGAGGAACGCGGCTGTGCACATCTCCAGGAGAGACGAGGCCTGACTCCACTGTGGGCGCTCCAGGGGAACCCGAAAACATATGTCAGCAAGGGTGAAGCAAATTCTGCTCTGGCCTCAGCACCAGACGATGACTGAGGATACGGCGACGACTGGGGACGAATCCCCAGAGGCACCTAGCAATTCGCCTGGAGATTGGCCTCTCCTGAGGACACAGGGGCGAGTCCCTGAGGTACCCGTGGGAACTCGAGAGGACCCCGCCGAAACTCGAGAAAATCCAGAAGATCTTCTTCCCCTGCAGGCGGGGTGAGGGCCTGTCCACTGCTGCGTCTCAGGGGAAATCCTGCCTTCCCTCTTGGACCTCGAAATGCTCCTTCACACCCTTGCTGTGACACAAGAAATTCAACGCCCCACCCATCCCCACTCGAGAGAAACCCCGAGGGTCCAGCCACGACTCAAGAGGAGCTCCTTTTTCCCCTGATCAGCTCCAAATGAGGGGCCCTTTCCCTGCTCCATCGGGTAAGGATTGCAGGCAGTCCGCTCGCATCCCAAGAAGAGTTGTTCATGCCAGGAGAATCGGGAGGATACTCAGGGGTTGGGCCACCATTCCCCAAGACCCCCAAATGCCTCGTCCACTCCAGATGCACCTGACTGACCTGCACTGCCTCGACTGTCACCCCGAGGCTCCACTCCCGACACACTGGCACCTGTGACAGCCGTGTGGTACCTTGAGGGCTAGCCACAGATCCCTGTGCCCACTTGACGGTGAGCGGACACTCCTGCTGCAGCTGGGGAGTAAAGTGGCTATGCATGTCTTCAGGCGAGATGAGGCCAGGCTCCCCTGTGGGGTCTCCAGTGGTACCCCAAGACCTATCTCAGCCTGGGAGAGGCAAGCCCAGGCTCCGACCTCAGCACCACATGAGGACTGAGGACCTGGTGACGATTGGGGAGGAATTCCCAGAGGTGCCTTCCAACTCGCATGGAGACTGGCTTCTCCTGCGGCCACAGGGCTGTGTCCCTGGGGTGCTCGTCGTACCTCAAGAGGACCCCGCCTCAACTGGAGAAAAACCAGAAGCTTCTCCCGTGCAGGCAGGGTGAGGCCCTTGCCCACTGCAGCATCTTGCGGGAAACCCCCCTTCCCTCTTGGAGGTCAATAGGCTCCTTCATACCCTTGCTGTCACCCAAGAAGTTCCCTGCCCCTACCGTCCCCACTTGAGAGGAACCCCCAGGGTCCCACCGTGACTCAAGAAGAGCCCCGTTTTCCCCTCCTCAGCTCCAGATGAGGGGCCCTTTCCCTGCTCTGGCGGCAAAGGTTTCCTGGCGCTCCTCTCGCATCCCAAGAGGAGGTAATAGCACCAGGAGAGTTGGGAGGAGCATCAGGTGTCAGGCCACCATTCCCCAAGACCGCCAAATGCTGCGGCCACTCCAGATGCACCTGACTGCCCTGCACTGCCTCGACTGTCACCTGGAGGCTCGACTCCGGACACACTGGCACGTGTGACAGCCCTGGGCTACCTCGAAGTCAAGCCACATATCCCTGTGTCCGCTCAACGGGGAGCAAGAAACTGTTGCTGAAGCTGGGGAGGAAAGCTGAATTGCAGGTCTCCAGGCGAAACGAGTACTGACTCCCCTTTGGGGGCTCCAGGGGAACCCCAAGACCTATGTCAGCACGGGCGAGGCAAACTCAGACTCTGGCCTGAGCACCAGATGAGGACTGAGGACCCGGCGACAACTGGGGTGGAATCCTCTGAGGCACCTCGAAACTCGCAAGGAGATTGGCCTCCCATGAGGCCACAGAGGCGGGTCCCTGGGGTTCACGTCTTATCTCGAGAGGACGCCTCCACAATGCATGAGGAACCAGAAACTTCTCCCCTGCAGGCAGGGTGAGGCCCTTGTCCGCTGCGGCATCTCATGGGAAATCAACCCTTCCCTGTTGGACCTCGAAAGGCTCCTTCACACCCTTGCTTTGACCCAAGAAGTCCCCTGCGAGACCCGCCCCACTCAAGAGGAACCCCGATGTCCCGCTGTGACTGAAGAGGAGCCCCTTTTCTCCTGCTCAGCTCCAGATGAGGTGCCCTTTCCCTGTTCCTTCGGGAAAGGGTTCCCGGCACTCCCCTTGAATCCCAAGAGGAGGCGTTCGCACCAAGAGTGTAAGGAGGAGCCTCAGGGGTTGCGCCACCATTCCCAAGTCCCCCAAATGCCTCGTCCACTCCAGATGTACCTGACTGCCCTGCACTACTTCGACTGTCACCCAGAGGCTCGACTCTGGACACACTGGCACGTATCACAGCCTTGGGGTACATTGAGGGCAAGCCACAGATCCCTGTGTCCGCTAGACAGGGAGCCGGACATTGTTGCTGGAGCTGGGGAGGAAAGCGACTGTGCACCTTTCCAGGCGATACAAGGCCTGACTCCACTGTGGGGGCGCCAGGGGAATCCCAAGACCTATGTCAGCATGGGTGAGGCAACTCAGGCTCCAGACTCAGCACCAGACGAGGACTGAGGACCCGGCGACGACTGGGGAGGAATCCCCAGAGGCACCTCGCGACTCGCACAGAGACTGGTCTCTCCTTAGGCAACAGGGGCGGGTCCCTGGGGTCTCTTTCATAACTCGGTAGGACTCTGCTGCAACTCGAGAAAGGAAAGAAGCTTCTGCCCTACAGGCGGGGTGAGGCCCTTGTCTGCTGCGGCATCTCGGAGGAAATCCTCCCTTCCCTCTTCAACCTTGAAAGGCTCCTTCACACCCTTGCTGTGATCCAAGAAGTTCCCCACCTTCCCATCTCCACTGGAGAGGAATCCAGAGGGTCCTGCCATGATTCAAGAGGAGCTCCATTTTCCCCTGCTCAGCTCCAAATGACAGGCCCTTTTCCTGCTCTGTCGGAAAAGGTTTCCTCTCGCTCTCCTTATATCTCAAGAGGAGGCGCCTCAGGGGTCGAGCCAAAATTCCCCAAGATGAACAAATGCCTCGTCTACTCCAGTTGAACCTGACTGCCCTGCACTGCCTTGACTGTTACTCCGAGGCTCGACTCCTGACACACTGACACCTGTGACAGCCCTTGAGTACCTCGAGGCCAAGCCACATGTCCCTGTGTCTGCACGACGGGGAGAGGGACACTGTTGCAGAGAGGAAGGAAAGTGGCCGTGCACTTCTCCAGGGGAGTCGAGGCCTGACTCCACTGTGGGGACTCCAGGGGAATCCCAAGACCTATGTCAGCATGGGTGAGGCAAGCTCAGGCTCCGGACTCAGCACCAGACAAGGACTGAGGACCCGGCAACGAATGGGGAGGAATCCCCAGAGGCGCCTCACAACTTGCACAGAGACTGGCCTCTACTGAGGCAAGTAACTCCCTGGGGTCCCCGTTGTAACTCGAGAGGACTCTGCCACAACTCGAGAAAAAAAGGAAGCTTCTCCCCTGCAGGCCGGACGGGCCCCCTGTCCACTGCAGCTTCTCGGGGGAAATCCCCCCTTCCTTCTTGGACCTCCAAAGGCTCCTTCACACCCTTGCTGTGACCCAAGAAGATCCCGGCCCCACCCGTCCACACTGGAGAGGAACCAGGAGGGTCTGGCTGTGACTCGAGAGGAGACCCTGTTTTCCCTGCTCAGCTCCAGATGAGGGGTCCTTTCCCTGATCCATGGGGAAAGGGCTCCCGGCGGTCCCCTCATATCCCAAGATGAGTTGCTCGCACCAGGAGACTCTGGTGGAGCCTCAGGTGTCGGGCCACCATTCCTCAAAACCCTCAAATGCCTCGTCCACTCCAGATGAAACTGGCTGCCCTGCAGTGCCTCGGCTGTCACCACAAGGCAAGGCTCTGGACACACTGGCACAAGTGACAGACCTGGGGTACCTCGAGTGCAAGCCACAGATCCCTGTGTCCGCTCAACAGGGAGCCAGACACTTCTGCTACACCTGGGTAGGAAAGCAGCCAGGCACGTCTCCATGCAAAACGAGGCCTGACTCCCCTGTGGGGGCTCCAGGGGAACCCCAAGACCTATGTCAGCATGGGTGAGGCAAGATCAGGCTCCGGCCTCAGCACCAGACAAGGATTGAGGACCCGGAGACGACTGGGAGGAATCCCCAGAGGGGTCTTGCAACTGGCACGGTGACTGGCCTCTCCTTAGGCAACAGGGGCGGGTCCTTGGGGTCCCCATCATAACTCGAGAGGACCCTGCTGCAACTCGAGAAAAACCTGAAGCTTCTCCCCTGCAGGCGGATGAGGCCCTAGTCTGCTGTGGTATACCTGAGAAATCACCCTTTCCCTCTTGGACCTGGAAAGGCTCCTTCTCACCCTTGCTGTGACCCAAGAAGTTCCCCCGCCCCACCAGTCCCATCTCTAGAGGAACCCCAAGGGTCCCGCCGCGACTCAAGAGGAGCCCCGTTTTTCCCTGCTCAGCTCCAGATGAGGGGACCTTTCCCTGTTTTGTTGGGAAAGGGTTCCCGGTGCTCCCCTCACATCCCACAAGGAGGCGCATGCACCAAGAGAGTGGGGAGAAGTGTCAGGGGTCGGGCCACCATTCCTCCAGACCCCCAAATGCCTCGTCCTCTCCAGCTGCACCTGACTGCTCTGCACTGCCTCCACTGTCACCCCAAGGCTCAACTCCTGACACACTGGGATATGTGACAGCCCTGGGATACCTTGAGGGCAAGCAACAGATCCCTGGGTCGGCTTGATGGGCAGCCAGACACTGCTGATGCAGCTGGGGAGGAAAGAGGCCATGCAAGCCTCCCGGCGAGACGACACCTGACTCCCCTGTGGAGGCTCCAGGGGAACCCCAAGACCTATGTCAGCTCGGGCAAAGCAAGCTCAGGCTCCAATTTCAGCACCAGACGAGGACTGAGGACCCAGTGACTACTGGGGTGGTATCTCTAGAGGTGCCTCAAAACTCGCAGGGACACTGGCTTCTCCTGAGACCACAGGGGCGGATCCCAGGGGTATCTGTCATAATTCAAGAGGACCTGACCGCAACTCGAGAGAAACCAGAATCTTCTCCCCTGCAGGTTGGGTGAGGGCCTTGTCGGCTCTGGCGTCTCGGGGGAAATGCCCCCTTCCCTCTTGGAACTCGAAAGTCTCCTTCACACCCTTGCTGTGACCCAGGAAGTTCCTGCCCCACCCGTCACTACTCGACAGGAACACCGAGAATTCAACCGCGGCTCCAGAGGAGCCATGTTTCCCACTGCTCCGCTCCACATGTGGGGCCCTTTCCCTGCTCGTTCGGGAAGGGATTCCTGGCGCTCCCCTCCCATTACAAGTGGAGGCGCTCGCACGAGGATTGTTGGAATGAGCCTCTGAGGTCTGGCAACCATTCCCCAAGACCGCCAAATGCCTCGTCCACTCCAGATGCACCTGATTGCCCTGCACTGCCTCGATTGTCACCCTGAGGCTCGACTCCCAACACACTGGCACGTGTGACAGCCTTGGGGTACCTCGAGGGCAAGCACACAGATCCCTGTCTCCACTCGACGGGGAGCCAGACACTGCTGCTGCAGCTGGGAAGGAAAGTATCCATGCATGTCTTCAGGCGAGATGAGGCCTGACTCCCCTGTGGGGGCTCCAGGGGGACCCCAAGACCTATGTCAGCACGGGCGAGGCAAGTTCAGACCGCAGCCTCAGCACTAGACGAGAACTGAGGACCCGCCAACAACTGGGGAGGAATGCCCAGAGGCGCCACGAAACTCGCACGGAGATTGGCATCTCCTGAGGCCACACAGGTGGGTCCCTGGGGTCCCCGTTGTAACACGAGAGGACGCTGCCACAACTCGTGAAAAACCAGAAGCTTCTCCCCTTCAGGGGGTGTGAGGCCCTTGGCCGCTGCGGTGTCTCGGGGGAACTCCCCCCTTCCCTCTTGGACCTCGAAAGGCTCCTTCACACCCTTGCTGTGACCCAAGAAGTACCCCGCACCACACGTTCCCACTCGAGAGTCACCCAGGGGTCCCGCCACGACTCAAGAGGAGCCCCATTTTCCCCTGCTAAGCTCAAGATAAGGGGCCCTTTACCTTCTCCATCGGGAAAAATTTCAAGGCGCTCCCCTCGCATCCCAAGAAAAGACGCCCACACCAGGAGAGTCGGGAGGAGCCTCAGGGGTCAGGCCATGATTCCACAAGACCCCCAAATGCCTAGTCCACTCCAGATGCACCTGAATGCCCTGCACTGCCTCGACTGTCTCCCCGAGGCTCGACTCCCAACACACTGGCACGTGAGACAGCTCTGGGGTACCTCGAGGGCAATCCACAGATCCCTGTCTCCGCTTGACAGGGAGCCGGACACTGCTGCTGCAGCTGGGGAGGAAAGCGGCCGTGCATGACTTCAGGCGAGAGGAGGCCTGACTCCCCTCTGGGGGCTCCAGGGGAACCCCGATACCTATGTTAGCATGGGCAAGGCAAGCTCATGCTCCGGCCTCAACACCAGACCAGGACTGAGGACCCGGTGAAGACTGTGGAGGAATCCCCATAGGCGCCTCACTATTTGCATGGAGACTGGCCTCTCCTGAGGCCACAGGGGAGGTTTTCTTGCATCCCTGTCATAACTTGAGAGGACCCTGCCACAACTCGAGTAAAACCAAAAGTTTCTCCCCTGCAGGCGGGGTGAGGCCCTTGTCCTCAGCAGTATCTCAGGGGAAATGCCCCTTCCCTCTTGGACATCGAAAAGCTCCTTCACACCCTTGGTGTTACCCAAGAAGTTCCCGGCCTCACCCGACCCCACTCACCAGGAAACCCGAGAGTCCCGCCGAGACTCTAGAGGAGCCCTATTTTCCCCTGCTCACCTCCAGGTGATGGGTACTTTTCTTGCTCCATCAGGAAAGGGTTCCCGGTGCTCCCCTCACATTCCAAGAGGAGGCACTCCCACCAGGAGAGTCAGGAAGAGCCTCAGGGGTCAGGCCACCATTCCCCAAGACCCCCAAATGCCTTGTCCACTCCAGATGCACCTGATTGCCCTGCACTGCCTCAACTGTAAACCCGAGGCTCGACTGCTGACACACTGGCACGTGTGATATCCCTGGGGTACCACGAGGGCAAGCCACAGATCCCTGTGTCCGCTTGATGGGGAGCCGGACACTGCTAATGCAGGTGGGGAGGAAAACGGCTGTACAAGTCTCCAGGTGAGACGAGGCCTGACTACCCTGTGGTGGCTTCAGGGGAACCGCAAGACCTATGTCAGCACGGGCAAGGCAAGCTCAGGCTCAGGACTGAGCACCAGAAGAGGACTGAGGAATCGGCGACAGCTGGGGAGGAATCCCCAGAGATGCCTCGCAACTCACCCGGAGACTGGCCTCTCCTGAGGGCACAGGTTAGGGTCTCTGGGGTCCCCCTCTTAACTCGAGAGGACCCCACTGCTTCTCGAGATTAACCAGAAGCTTCTCCCCTGCTGGTGGCATAAGGCCCTTGTCCGATATGGCGTCTCGGAGGAAATACCCCCTTCCCTCGTGAACCTCAAAAGGCTCCTTCACACCCTTGCTGTGACTCAAGAAGTTCCCCGCCCCACCCGTCCCCACTTGAGAGGAACCCCGAGTGTTCCGCTCTGACTCAAGAGGAGCCCCATATTCCCCTGCTCAGCTCCAGATGAGGGGTCTGTTCCCTGCTTCATTGGGAAACGGTTCCTGGCCCTCTCCTCGCATCCCAAGAGGAGGCGCTCCCGCCAGGAGAGTCGGGAGGAGCTATAGGGGTCAGGCCACCATTGCCCAAGACGCCCAAATGCCTCGTCCACTCCAGATGCACCTGACTGCCCTGCACTGCCTCGACTGTCACACGGAGGCTCAACTCCCTACACACTGGCCCGTGTGACAGCCCTGTGGTACCTGGAGGTCAAGCCTCAGATCCCTGTATTGACTCGATGGGGAGCGGAACACTGCTGCTGCAGCTGGGGTGGAAAGCGGCCGTGCATGACTTGAGGCGAAACGAGGCCTGACTCCCCTGTGGGGGCTCCAAAGGAACACTAATTCCTATGTCAGCATGGGCGAGGCAAGCTCAGGCTCCGGCCTCAGCACCTGATGAGGAAAGAGGACCCGGTGACGTGTGGGGAGGAATCCCTAGAGTCTCCGCGCAACACGCACAGAGACTGGCCTGTTCTGAGGACAGAGGGGCGGGTCCCTGGGTTCCCCTTCGTAACTCGAGAGGATACCCTGCAACTTGGGAAAAATCAGAAGCTTCTCCTCTGCAGGCAGGGTGAGGCCCTTGTCCACTCCAGAGACTCAGGGTAAATCCCCCCTTCCCTCTTGGACCTTGAAAGTCTCCTTTACACCCTTGCTGTGACCCAAGAAGTTCCCCGCCCCCACCAGTCCCCTCTCGAGAAGAACCCCGAGGCTCCCACTGCGACTCAAGAGGAGCCCCGTTTTCCCCTGCTCAGCTCCAGATGAGGGGCCTTGTCCCTGCTCCATCGGGGAAGGGTTCCCTGCGCTCCCCTGGCATCCCAAGAGGAGTAGCTTGCACCAGGAGAGTCGGGAGGAGGCTCAGAGTTCGAGACACCATTCCCCAAGATCCCCAAAAGCCTCGTCCACTCCAGATGCACCTCACTGCCCTGCACTGCCTCAATTGTCACCCTGAGGCCCGACTCCTGACACACTGGCACGTGTGACAGCCCTGGGGTACCTCGAGGGCAAGACACAGATCCCTGTGTCTGCTCGACGGGGAGCTGGACACTGCTGCTGCAGCTGGGGAGGAAAGCAGCCATGCATGCCTCCAGGGGAAACGAGGCCTGATTCCCCTGTGGGGGCTCCAGGGGAACCCCAAGACCTATGTCAGCACGGGCGAGGCAAGCTCAGGCTCCGGCCTCATTATCAGACAAGGACTGAATACCCGGCGACACCAGGGGTGGAATTTCCAGAGGCGCCTCGCAACTCGCAGGGAGACTGGCCTCTCCTGAGGCCACAGGGATGGCTCGCTGAGGACCCCGTCGTAACACGAGAGCACCCCACCACAACTGGAGAAAAACCAGGAGCTTCTCCCCTGCAGGCGGGGTGAGGTCCTTGTCTGCTAAGGAGTATCAGGAGAAATCATCCCTTCCCTCTTGGACTTCAAAAGGATTCTTCACACCCCTGCGTGACCCAAGAAGTTCCCGGCTCACCCGTCGCCACTTGAGAGGAACACTGGGGGTCCCGCCTCGACTCAAGAGGAGGCCATTTCGCCCTGCTCAGATTAAGATGAGGGGCCGTTTCCCTGCTCCGTCGGGAAAGGATTGGCAGCGCTCCCCCGTCCCAAGAGGAGGCGCTCACACCAGCAGAATCGGGAGGAGCCTCAAGGGTAGGGCCACTATTCCCCAAGACCCCCAATGCCTGGTCCACTCCAGATGAACCTGACAGCCTTGCACTTCTTCGACTCTCATTCCGAGGCTCAGCTCCCAACACACTGGCACGTGTGACAGCCCTGGGGTACCTTGAGGGCAAGCCACAGATTCCTGTGTCCGCTCAATGGGGAGCAGGACACTGCTGCTGCTGCTGCTGGGGAGAAAAGCGGCCGTGCACGACTCCATGGGCGATGAGGCATGACTACCCTGTGGGGGCTCCAGGAAAACACCAAAACCTATGTCAGCACTGACGAGGCAAGCTCAGTCTCCAACCTAGCAAAAGACGAGGACTGAGGACCCGGAGCCGACTGGGGAGGAATCCCCAAGGTGCCAGGCAACTCGCATGGAGACTTGCCTCTGCTGAGGCCACAGGATCGGGTCCCTGTAGTCCCCGTCATAACTCGAGAGGACCCCGCCGCAACTCGAGAAAAAACAGAAGCTTCTCCCCTGCAGGCGGGGTGAGGCCCTTGTCCACTGCGGCGACACGGGGGAAATCACCCCTTCACTCTTGGACTTCGAAAGGCTCCTTCACACCCTTGCTGAGACCAAAGCCGTTCCCCGCCCAGCCGTCCCCAATTAAGAGGAATCTCGAGAGTCCCGCCGCGACTCAAGAGGAGCCCCGTTTTCCCCTGCTCAACTCCAGATGAGGGGCCCTTACCCTGCTCCATCAGGAATGCTTTCCTGGTGCTCCCCTCACAACTCAAGAGGAGGGGCTTGCACCAGGAGAGTCAGAAGGAGCCTCAGGGGTCGGGCCACCATTCTGCAAAACCCCCAAATGCCTCGTCCACTTCAGATGCACCTGACTGCCCCGCAATGCATCGACTCTCACCCCGAGGACTGACTCCCGACAAACTGGCAGGTGTGACAACACTGGGGTACCTCGAGGTAAAGCCAAAGATCCCTGTGTCCGCTCGATGGGGAGCCAACCACTTGCTGCAGCTGGGGAGGAAAGCAGCCATGCACGTCTCCAGGTGAGACAAGGCCTGACTCCTCTGTGGGAGCTCCAGAGGAACCCACAACCCATGTCAGCACGTGCGAGCCATGCTCTTGTTCTGGCCTCAGCACCAGTGGATGACTGCAGACCTGGCGACGACAGAGGAGGAATCCCCAAAGGGGCCTCTCAACTCACACGGAGACTGGCCTACCTGAGGCCACAGGGGCGGGACACTGGGGTCCCTGATGTAACTCGAGACGACCCCACCACAAAACTAGTAAAACCAGAATCTGCTCCCCTGCAGGCTGGGTTAGGCCCTTGTCTGCTGCGGCACCTTAGGGAAATCCCCCCTTCCCTCTTGGACCTCGAAACTCTCCTTCACACACTTGCTGTGACCAAAGAAATTCCCCACCCCACCCATCCCCACTCGAGAGGAACCCCGTGGGTCCCACCGCAATCAAGAGGAGACTCGTTTTCCCCTGCTCTGCTCCATGTGAGGGGGCCTTTCCCTGCTCCATTGGGAAAGGTTTCCCAGCGCACCCCTCGCAACCCAAGTGGAGGTGCTAGCACCAGTAGAGTCGGGAGGAGCCTCAGGGTTCAGGCCACAATTTCCCAAGACCCCCAAATACCTCGTTCACTCCAGATACACCTCACTGCCCTGCACTGCCTCAGCTGTCACCACGAGGCTCTACTCCAGATACACTGGCATGTGTGACAGCCCTGGGGAAACTTGAGGGCAAGCCACAGATCCCTTTGTCCTCTCGACGGGGAGCAGGACACTGCTGCTGCATCTGGGGAGGAAAGAGTCCATGCACATTTCCAGGCGAGATGAGGCCTGACTCCCCTGTGTGGGCTCCAGGGGAACCCCAAGAACTATGTCAGCAGAGGCGAGGGAAACTCAGCCTCCGGCCTCAGCACCAGATGAGGATGGAGGACCTGGGGACAACTCGGGAGGTATCCCCAGAGGCACATCACAATTCGCACGGAGACTAGCCTCTTCTGATGACACAGGGGCGGGTCCCTGGGGTCCCCATCGTAACTAGAGAGGAACCCACCTCAACTCGAGAAAAACCAGAAGTTTCTCCCCTACAGGCGGGGTGAGGCCCTTGTCCCCTGTGGCATCTCGGGGGAAATCACCCCTTCCCTCTTGGACCTCGAAAGGCTCCTTCACAGCCTTATTGTGGCTCAAGAAGTTCCCCGCCCCACCCGTCCCCACTCGAGAGGAACACCCTGGGTCCCACCACACTCAAAAGGAGCCTCTTTTACCCCTGCTCAGCTCCAGGTGAGAGGGCATTTCCCTGCTCCATCGGGAAAGGTTTCCCGGCGCACCCCTCCCATCCCAAGTGGAGGCGATTGCACCAGGAAAGTCGGGAAGAGCCTCAGGGTTCAGGCCACCATTTCCCAAGACCCCCAAATACCTCGTTCACTCCAGATGCACCTCACTGCCCTGCACTGCCTCGGCTGTCACCACGAGGCTCTACTCCCGACACACTGGCACGTGTGACAGCCCTGGGGTTACTTCGAAGGCAAGCCACAGATCCCTGTGTCCTCTCGACGGGGAGCAGGACACTGCTGCTGCATCTGGGGAGGAAAGAGGCCATGCACATTTCCAGGCGAGACGAGGCCTGACTCCCCTGTGTGGGCTCCAGGGGAACCGCAAGAACTATGTCAGCAGAGGTGAGGGAAACTCAGCCTCCGGCCTCAGCACCAGATGAGGACGGAGGACCTGGGGACGACTCGGGAGGTATCCTCAGAGGCGCATCACAATTCGCACGGAGACTAGCCTCTCCTGATGACACAGGGGCGGGTCCCTGGGGTCCCTGTCGTATCTTGAGAGGACCCCACCTCAACTCGAGAAAAACCAGAAGTTTCTCCCCTACAGGCGGGGTGAGGCCCTTGTCTGCTGCGTCATCTCGGTGGAAATCACCTGTTCCCTCTTGGACCTCAAAAGGCTCCTTCAAACCATTGCTGTGACATGAGAAGTTCCTGACCCCACCCGTCCCCATTCAAGAGGAACACCGGAGGTCAAGTTGCTACTCAAGAGGAGCCCCGTTTTCCCCTGTGCAGCTGAAGATGAGGGGCCCTTTCTCTGCTCCATCGGGAAAGATTTCCCGGTGCTCCGCTCGCATCCCAAGAGGAGGCGCTTGCATCAGGAGAGTTGGGAGGAGCCTCAGAGGTCGAGCCACGATTCTCCAAGACCCCCAAATGCCTCGTTCACTCCAGATGCACCTGACTGCCCTACACTGCCTCAACTATCACCCCGAGGCTCGACTCTCTACACACTGGCACGTGTGACAGCCCTGGGAGACCTCGAGGGCAAGCCACAGATCCCTGTGTCCACTCGATGGGGAGCAGGACACTACTGCTGCAGCTGGGAAGGAAAGCGACCGTGCACGTCTCCAGGTGAGATAAGGCTTGACTCTTCTTTGAGGGCTCCTGGGGAACCCAAAGACCTATGTCTGCACGGGAGATACAAGCTCAAGCTCCGGCCTCAGCACCAGACGAGGACTGAGGACTTGGCGACCCCTGGGAAGGGATCCCCAAAGGCGCCTCCCAAATCCAACAGAGACTCTCCTGTCCTGAGGCCAGAGAGGCGGGTCCCTGGTGTCCCTGTCATAACCCGTCGAGTGGACCCCACTCCCTGGTGTCCCCGTCAAGTGGACCCCACCTCCACTCGAGAAAAACCAGGTGCTTCTCTCCTACAGTCCGGGTGAGGCCCTTGTCCGCTGCAGTGTCTTGAGGGAAATCACCCTTTTCCTCTTGGACCTCGAAAGGCTCCTTCACACACTTGCTGTGTCCCAAGAAGTTCCCCACCCCACACGTCCCCACTCGAGAGGAACCCCGTGGGTCCCGCTGCGACTCAAGAAGAGCCCCGTTTCCTCCTGCTCAGCTCCAGTTGAGGGGTCCTTTCCCTGCTCCTTCAGGAAAGGGTTCCCGGCGCTCCCCTCACACCCCAAGAGGAGGCTCTCCCACCAGGAGAGTTGGGAGGAGCCTCAGGGGTCCGGCAACAATTCCCCAAAACCCCCAAATGCCTTGTCCACTCCAGATGCACCTGATTGCCCTGCACTGCCTCGACTGTCACCCCAAAGCGTGACTCCCAACACACTGGCACGTGTGACAGCCCTGGGGTACCTCGAGGGCAAGCCACAGATCCCTGTGTCCGCTCGACAGGGAGCCGGTCAATGCTGCTGCAGCTGGAGAGGAAAGCAACCGTGCATGTCTCCAGGCGAGACAAGGCGTCACTCCCCAGTGGGGGCTCCAGGGGAACCTCAAGACCTATGTCAGCACGGGCGAGGCAAGCTCAGGCTCTGGCCTCAGCACCAAACTAGGACTGAGGAGCTAGGGCCGAAAGGGGAGGAATCCCCAGAGGTGCCTCGCAACTCGCACGGAGACTGACCTCTCCTGAGGCCACAGGTGGGGGTCCCTGGGGTCCATGTCACAACTCGAGAGGAACCCGTCTCAACTCGAGAAAAACCAGAATCTTCTCCCGTGCAAGCGGTGTGAGGCCCTTGTCCTCAGTTGCCTGTCAGAGGAAATCCCCCCTTCCCTCTTGGACCTCGAAAGTCTCCTTCACACCTTTGCTGGGACCCAAGAATTTTGCCGCCCCACCCGTCCCCACTCGAGAAAAACCTGAAGGTCCCGCCGTGACTCAAGAGGAGCCCCATTCTCCCCTGCTCAGCCCAGATGAGGGGCCCTTTCCCTGCTCCATTGGGAAACAGTTCCCGGCACTCCGCACACCTCCCCAGGAGAGTTGGGAGAAGCCTCAGGTGTCGGGCCAAATTTCCCGAAGATCCCCAAAAGCCTGGTCCACTCCAGATCAACCTGACTGTCTGCACTGCCTCCGCTGTACCCCGAGGTTCCAATCCCGACACACTGGACATTGTGACAGCCCTGGGGTACCTCGAGGGCAAGCCACAGATCCCTGTGTTTGCTCGACAGGGAGCTGGACACTGCTGCTGCAGCTGGGGAGGAAAGCTGCTGGGCCCGTCTCCAGGCGAGACGAGGCCTGACTTCACTGTGGGGACTGCAGAGTAACCCCAAGACCTATGTCAGCACGGGTGAGGCAAGCTCAGGCTCCGGCCTCAGCCCCAGACGAGGACTGAGGACCCGGTGACGACTGGCATGGAATCCCAAGAGGCGCCTTTCAACTCCCGTGGTGATTGTCCTCTCCTGAGGCCACAGGAGCGGGTCCCTGGGGCCCCCGTCTTAACTCTAGAGGACCCCACCGCAATGGAGGAAAACCATAAGCTTCTGCCTTGCAGGCAGGGTGAGGCCCTTGTCCACTGCAGCATCTCGGGGGAAATCCCCTCTACCCTCTTGGACTTCGAAAGGATCCGTCACACCATTGCTGTGACCCAAGAAGTTCCCCGCCCCACCCGTCCACACTCGAGAGGAACCCCAAAGTTCATGCCGCGACTCAAGAGGAGCACTGTTTTCCCCTGCTCAGCTCCAGAAGAAGGGCCCTTTCTCTGATCCGTCGGAAAAGGGTTCCCAGCGCTCCCTTCACATCCCAAGAGGAGGCGCTCGCACCAGGAGAGATGTGGGGTGCCTCAGCGGTCCAGCCACCATTCCCCAAGGCCCCCAAATGCCTCGTCCACTCCAGGTGCACCTGACTGCCCTTCACTGCTTCGATTGTCCCCCTGAGGCTCCATTCCCGACACAGTGGCATCTGTGACAGCCCTGGATTACTTGAGGGCAAGCTAAAGATCCCTGTGTCCCCTCGACAGGGAGCTGGACACTGCTGCTGCAGCTGGGGAGGAAACAGGCCGTGCACGTCTCCAGGCGAGACGAGGCCCGACTTCCCTGTGGGTGCTGCAGGGAACCCAAAGACCTATGTCAGCACGGCCGAGGCAAGTTCAGGTCCTAGCCTCAGCACATGATGAGGACTGAGTACCCCGTGACGACTGGGGAGGAATCCCCAGAGGCACCTCGCAACTCGCACCAAGACTGGCCTCTTCTCTGGCCACAAGGGCGGGTCCCTGGGGTCCCCAACATGACTCGAGAGGACCCCACTGCAATGGAAGAAAACCAGAAGCTTCTGCCTTGCAGGCGGGTTGAGGTCCTTGTCTCCTGCGGCATCTCGGAGGAAATCCGCCCATCCCTCTTGGACCTCGAATGGCTCCTTCACACCCTTGCTGTGAAAAAGTTCTTCATCCCACCCGTCCCATTGGAGAGGAACCCCGAGGGTCCCGCCGCGACTCAAGAGGAGCCCCGTTTTCCCTTGCTCAGCTCAGGATGAGAGGGCCTTTCCCTGCTCCATCATGAAACGGTTCCCAGCCCTCCCCTCGCATCCCAAGAGGAGGCGCTCGACCAGAAGAGTTGGGAGGAACCTCAGGGGTCGGGCCACCATTCTCCAACCCTCAAATGCCTTGTCCACTCCCAATGCAACTGACTGCCCTGCACAGCCTCGACTGTCACCCTGAGGTTTGACTCCCAACACACTGGCATGTGTGACAGCCCTGGGGTACCTTGAGGGCAAGCCACGGATCCCTGTGTCCGCTCGACAGGGAGCCGGACACTGCTGCTGCAGCTGGGGAGGAAAGCGGCCGTGCATGTCTCCAGGCGAGACGAGGCCTGACTCCCTTGTGGGGGCTGCAAGGGAACACCAAGACCTATGTCAGCACGGGCGAGGCAAGCTCAGGCTCCCCCCTAGCACCAGATGAGGTCAGAGGACCGGGCTACGACTGGGGAGAAATTCCCTGAGGCGCCTCGCAACACTCACCAAGACTGGCCTCTCCTGACGCCACAGATGCGGGTCCCTGGGGTCCCTGTCTTAACTCGAAAGGACCCTGCCGCAATGGAGGAAAACCAGAGGTTTATCCTCTACAGGCGGGGTGAGGCACTTGTTGGCTGCGGCATCTCACGGAAAATCTTCCCTTCCCCTTAGGACCTCAAAATTCTCCTTCACACCCTTGCTGTGACACAAGAAGTTCCCCGCCCCACACATCCCACTCGAGAGGAACCACGAGGGTACCACCGCACTTCAAGAGGAGCCCCATTTTCCCCTGCTCAGCTCCAGATGAGGGGCCCTTTCCCTGCTCCATCGGGAAAGGGTTCCCCGCACTCGCCTCACATCCCAAGAGAAGGCGCTTGCACCAGGAGAGTCGGGGGAGCCTCAGGTGTCAGGCCACCATTCCTCAAGACCTCCAAATGCCTCATCCACTCCAGACGCACTAGACTGCCCTGCACTGCTGCAACTGTCACCCCGAGGTTCGATCCTGACACACTGGCACGAGTGACAGCCCTGGGGTACCTTGAGAGCAAGCCACAGATCCCTATATCCGCTCGACGGGAAGCTGGACAATGCTGCTGCTGCTGGGGAGGAAATGCGGCTGTGCACGTCTTCAGGAGAGACGAGGCCTAACTCACATATGGGGGCTCCAGGGGTACCCTAAGTCCTATGTCAGCATGGGCAACGCAAGCTCAGGCACCGGCCTCAGTACCAGACAAGGACTGAGATCTCAGTGACGACTGGCAAGGAATCCCCAGAGGCGCCTCCCAACTCGCACAGAGACTGGCCTCTCCTGAAGCCACAGGGGCGGGTCCCTGGGGTCCCCTTCGTAACTCGAGTGGACCCCCCCCGCAACTAGAGAAAAACCAGAAGCTTATCCCCTGCAGGGGGGGTGAGGCACTTGTCCTCTGAGGCGTCTGGGGGAAACCACCCCTTCCCTCTTTGACCTCAAAAGGCTCCTTCACACACTTGCTGGGACCCAAGACGTTCCCCGCCCCACCCGTCCATCCTCACTCGAGAGGAAACCCGAGGGTCTCGCCACGACTCAAGAGGAGCCCCGTTTTCCCCTGCTCAGCTCCAGATGAGGGCCCTTTTTCCTGCTCTATCGATATAGAGTTCCTGGCGCTCCCCAAGCATCCCAAGAGGAGGCACTCGCACCAGGAGAGTTGGGCCACCATTCCCCAAGACCCCCAAATGCCTCGTTCACTGCAGATGCACTTTACTGCCCTCCACTGCCTTGACTCTCACCCCGAGGTTCGTCTCCCGATACACTGGCATGTAAGACAGCCCAGGGGTACCTTGAGGGCAAGCCATAAATCCTTGTGTCCGCTCGACTGGGGGTGAGACACTGCTGCTGCTCCTGGGGAGGAAAGTGGCCATGCACGTCTTCAGGTGAGAGGAGGCCTGACTCCCCTGTGGGGGCTCCAGGGCAACCCCAAGACCTATGTCAGCATGGGCGAGGCAAGCTCATGCTCTGGCCTCAGCCCCAGATGAGGACTGAGGACCAGGCAACAACTGGGAAGGAATCCCCAGAGTGTCACCTCGCAACTCGCACCGAGTTGGGCCTCTCCTGAGGCCACAGGGGCGTGTCCCTGAGGTCCTCGTCATAACTTGAGAGGACCCCGCCGCAACTCGAGAAAACCCAGAAGCATCTCCCCTGCAGGCGTGGTGAGGCCCTTGTTTGCTGCAACGTCTGGGGGGGAAATCACACCTGCCCTCTTTGACCTCAAAATTCTCATTCACACCCTTTCTGTGATCCAAGAAGTTTTCTGCCCCACCCGTCCCCACTCGAGAGGAACTCTGAGGGTCCCGCCACGACTCAAGTGGAGCACCGTTTTCCCCTGCTCACCTCCAGATGAGGTTCCTTTCTCTGCTTCGTCTGGAAATGGATTCTCTCGGGCCCCTTGCATCCCAAGAGGAGGCGCTCGCATCAGGAGAGTCGTGAGGTGCCTCAGGGGTCGGGCCACCATTCTCCAAGATCCCGAAAAGCCTCAACCACTCCGGGTGAACCTGACTGCCCTGCTCTGCTTCGTCCGTCACCTCGAGGCTCGACTCCTGACACACTGGCACGTGTGACAGCCCTGGGGTACCTCGAGGGCAAGCCACAGATCCCTGTGTCCTCTCGATGGGGAGCCAAACACTGCTGCTGCAGCTGGGGAAGAAAGCGGCCGTGCATGTCTCCTGGCGAGACAAGGCCTGACTCCCCTGTGGGGGCTTCAGGGGGACCCAACACTTATGTCAGTACAGGCGAGGTAAGCTCAGGCTCCAGCATTAGCACCAGACCAGGACTGAGACCCCGGCGACCACTGGGGAGGAATCCCCAGAGCCGCCTCACAAATCACTCGGAGACTGGCCTCTCCTGAGGCCACAGGGCGGGTCCCTGGGGACCCAGTCGTACCTGGAGAGGACCCTGCCACAACTCGAGAAAAACCAGAAGCTACTGCCATTCAGGCGAGGTGAGGCCCTTGTCCGCTGCGGCATCTCAGGTGAAATCACCCCTTCCCTCTTGGACCTCGAAAGGCTCCTTCACTCCCTTGCTGTGACCCAAGAAGTACCCCGCCCCACCCGTCCCCACAAGAGAGGAACCCTGAGAGTCCCAGCGTGATGCTAGAGGAGCCCCGTTTTCCCCTGCTCTGCTCCAGATGAGGGGCCCTTTACTTCCTCCATTGGTAGAGGGTTCCCGGTGGTCCCCTCACATCCCAAGAGGAGGCACTCACACCAGGAGAGTTGGCAGGAGCTTCAGGGTTCGGACCATCATTCCCCAAGTCCCAAAATACATCGTCCACCCCAGATGCAACTGACTGCCCTGCACTGCCTCGACTGTCACCCCGAGGCTTGTCCAATCGACGGGGAGCCGGACACTGCTGCTGCAGCTGGGGAGGAAAGTGGCCATGCACGTCTCCAGGTGAGACAAGGCCTGACTCCACTGTGGGGGCTCCAGGGGAACCCCGATACCTATGTCAGCATGGGCGAGGCAAGCTCAGGCTCCGGCCTCAGCACCAGATGAGGACTGAGGACCCGGCAACGACTGGGGAGGAATCCCCAGAGGTGCCTCACAACTCGCACAGAGTCTGGCTTCTCCTAAGGCCACAGGGCAGGTCCCCGGATTCCCCGCCATAAACTGAAAAGAAGCCAACACAATTCGAGAAAAACCAGAAGCTTCTCCCCTCCAAAAGGGGTGTGGCCCTTGTCAGCTGTGGAGTCTCAGGGGAAATCCCCCTTCCATCTTGGAGCTCGAAAGGCTCCTTCACACCCTTGTTGTAACCCAACAAGTTCCCCGCCCCACCAGCCGCCACTCGAGAGAAACCCAAAGGGTCCTGTTGAGACAGAAAAGGAGCACCATTTTCCCGTGCTCAGCTCCACTTGAGGGGCCCTTTCCCTGCTCCGTAGGGAAAGATTACCCGGGGGTCCGCTTGCATCCCAAGAGGAGGCTCTCGCTCCAGGAGAGATGGNGCACAGAATCTGGCTTCTCCTAAGGCCACAGGGCAGGTCCCCGGATTCCCCGCCATAAACTGAAAAGAAGCCAACACAATTCGAGAAAAACCAGAAGCTTCTCCCCTCCAAAAGGGGTGTGGCCCTTGTCAGCTGTGGAGTCTCAGGGGAAATCCCCCTTCCATCTTGGAGCTCGAAAGGCTCCTTCACACCCTTGTTGTAACCCAACAAGTTCCCCGCCCCACCAGCCGCCACTCGAGAGAAACCCAAAGGGTCCTGTTGAGACAGAAAAGGAGCACCATTTTCCCGTGCTCAGCTCCACTTGAGGGGCCCTTTCCCTGCTCCGTAGGGAAAGATTACCCGGGGGTCCGCTTGCATCCCAAGAGGAGGCTCTCGCTCCAGGAGAGATGGGAGGAGCCTCAGGGGTGGGCAACCATTCCCCAAGACCCCAAAATGTCTTGTTCACTCCAGATGAATCTGACTGCCCTGCACTGCCTCCACTGTCACCCCGAGGCTCGACTACCTACTAACTGGCACTTGTGATGGTCAAAGGGCACCTCGAGGGCAAGGCAAAGATCCCTGTGTCCACTCAACGGGGAGCCAGACACTGTTGCAGTAGGTAGGAGGAAAGCGGCCGTGCACGTCTCCAGGCAAAACGAGGCCTGACTCCCTTGTGGAGGATCTAGGGGAACCCCAAGACTTATGTCAGCAAGGGCAAGTCAAGCTCAGGCTCGGGCCTCAGCACTAGACGAGGACTGAGGACCCGGCAACGACAGGGGACGAGTCCCCTGAGGTGCCTCCCAACTCGCACGGAGACTGGCCTCTCCTGAGGCCACAGGGGCGGGTCCCTGTTTTTCCCCACGTAAAACGAGAGGAGCCCGCCACAACTCGAGAATAACCAGAAGCTTCTCCCCTGCAGGCATGGTGAGGACATTGTCCACTGTGGCGTCTTGGGGGAAATCCCCCCTTCCCTCTTGGACCTCGAAATGCTCCTTCACACCCTTGCTGTGACCCAAGAAGTTCCCCGAATTACCCGTCCCAATCGAGAGGTACCCCGAGGGTACTGCCGCGAGTCAAGAGGAGCCCCATTTTCCCCTGCACAGCTCCAGATGAGGGGGCGTTACCCTGCTCTGTAAGGAAAGGGTTCCGGGCGCTCCCCTCGCATCCCCAGAGGAGGCTCTCGCACTAGGAGAGTAGCCTCAGGTTTCGGGCCAATATACCCCAAGAACCCAAATGCCTCATCCACTCCAGATGCACCTGACTGCCCTGAACTGCTTCAATTGTCCCCCCGAGTCTCCACTCCTGACACACTGCCTCGTGAGTCAGCCCTGGGGTACCTCGAAGGCAAGCACATATCCCTGTGTCCGCTCTACGGGGATCCAGACACTGCTGCTGCAGCTGGGGAGGAAAGCGGCAGTGCATGTCTCCAGGTGAGACGAGGCCTGACTCCCCTGTGGGGGCTCCAAGGGAACCCCAAGACCTATGTCAGCATGGGCGAGGCAAGCTCAGGCTCCGGCCTCAACACCAGATGAGGACTGAGGACCCCGCGATGACTGGGGAGGAATCCCCAGAAGCACCTCGCAACTTGCACAGACAGTGGCCTCTCCTGAGGCCACAGGGGCTGGTCCCTGGGGTCCCCGTCATAACTCGAGAGGACCCCACTGCAACTCAAGAAAAAACAGAAGCTTCTCCCCTGCAGGCGAGGTTTGGCCCTTGTCCACTGTGGCGTCTCAGGAGAAATCACCCCTTCCCTCTTGGAACTCAAAATGCTCCTTGACACACTTGCTGTGACCTAAGAAGTTCCCGCCACACCCGTCCCCACTCAAGAGGAACCCCGAGGATAATGCCGTGACTCGAGAGGAGCCCTATTTTCCACTGCACAGCTCCAGATGAGGGACCCTTTCCCTGCTCTGTCGGGAAAAGTTTCCCAGCGATCCCCTTGCATACCAAGAAAATGCCCACTCACCAGGAAAGTCGAGAGCAGCCTCAGGGGTTGGGCCACCATTCCCCAAGATACCCAAATGCCACGTCCACACCAGAGAAACCTGACTGCCCTGCACTGCGTCGATTGTTACCCAGAGGCTCGACTACCGACTCACTGGCACGTGTGACAGCCCTGGGGTACATCGAAGGCAAGCCACAGATCCCTGTGTCCGCTCAATGGGGTGTAGGACACTGCTGCAGAAGGTAGGGGGAAAGTGGCCGTGCACGTCTCCAGGTGAGACAAGGCCAGACAACCCAATGGGGGATCTAAGGGGAACCCCAAGAACTATGTCAGCTTTGGCTAGGCAAGATCAGGCTCCGGCCTTAGAACCAGACGAGGACTGAGGACCCGGCGACGACTGGGGATGTGTCCCCTGCGGGGCCTCGCAACTCACATGGAGACTGGCCTCTCCTGAGGCCACAGGGGAGAGTCCCTGGTGTTAACATCATAAAGTGAGAGGAGCCCGCTGCAACTTGAGAAAAACCAGAAGCTTCTCCCCTGCAGGTGGGTTGAGGCCCTTGTCCATGGTGGGGTCTTGGGGGAAATCCCCGTTCACTCTTGGATCTCGAAATTCTCCTTCACACCCTTGCTGTGACCCAAGAAGTACCCAGCCCCAGCCGTCCACACAAGAGAGGAACCCCGAGGGTCCGGTCGTGACTCAAGAGGAGCCCCCCTTTCCCCTGCTCAGCTCCAGATGAGTGGCCTTTTCCCTGCTCGGTTGGAAAACTGTTCCCGGCGTTCCCTTGAATGCCAAGAGGAGGCGCTCGCACTAGAAGAGTCGGGAAGAGCCTCAGGAGTCTGGCCACCATTCCCCAAGACCACCAAATGCGTCATCCACTACAGATGCACCTGTCTGCCCTGCACTGCTTCGACTGTCACCCCGAGGCTCCACTCCCAACACACTGGCAAGTGTGACAGTCCTGGGGTACCTCGAGGGCAAGCCACAGATCCCTGAGTCCGCTCGAGTGGAGCCAGACTCTGCTGCTGCAGCCGGGGAGGAAAGCGGCCGTGCACGACTCCTGGCGAGATGAGGCCTGACTCCGCTGTGGGGGCTCCAGAGGAAGGCCAAGACCTATGTCATCATGGGCGAGGCAAGCTCAGGCTCTGGCCTCAGCATCAGAGGAGGACTGAGGACCTGGCGACGACTGGGGAGGAAAGCCCAGAGCGCCTCACAACTCGCATGGAGACTGGCCCCTCCAGAGGCCACAGGGGCGGGTCCCTGGGGTCCCCAGCAAAACTCGAGAGGACCCCGCCACAACTCGAGAAAAACCAGAAGCTTCTCCCCTGCAGACGGGGTGAAGCCCTTGTTCGCTGCCGCGTCTCGGGGGAAATCTCCCCTTCCCTCTTGGACCTTGAAAGGCTCCTTCACACACTTGCTGGGACCAAAGAAGTTCCCCGCCACACCCGTTCTCATTCGAGAGGAACCCAGAGAGTCCTGCCATGAATCAAGAGGAGCCCCGTTTTCCCCTGCTCAGGTCCAGATGAGGGGCCCTTTCCCTGCTCTGTAGGGAAAGCATTTCTGACGCTCCCCTCGCATCCCAAGAGGAGGCGCTCACACCAGGGGAGTAGAAAGGAGCCTCAGGGGTCGGGCCACCATTCCCCAAGACCCCCAAATGCCTTGTCCACTCCAGATGAACCTGACTGCCGTGCACTGCCTCGACTGTCACCCTGAGGCTCGAATCGTCACACAGTGACACGTGTGACAGCCCTGGGGTACCTCGAGGGCAAGCCACAGATCCTTGTGTCCGCTCAATGGGAAGCTGGACACTGCTGCTGCAGCTGGGGAGGAAAGTGGCTGTACAAGTCTCCAGGTGACACGAAGCTTGACTCCCATGTGGGGGCTCCTGGTGAAGACCTATGTCAGCACGGGCGAGGCAAGTTCAGGCTCCGGCCTCAGCACCAGACGAGGACTGAGGACCCAGCGACGACAGGGGAGGAATCCCCAGAGGTGCCTCACAAATCACACGGAGACTGGCTTCTACTGAGGCCACAGGGGCGGGTCCCTGGGGTCCCCGTGGTAACTCAAGAGGACCCCGCCATAACTCGAGAAAAACCAGAAGCTTCTCCCCTGCAGGCGGGGTGAGACCGTTGTCCTTTGCAGTGTCTCGGGGGAAATCACCCTTTCCTCTTGGTCCTCAAAACGCTCCTTCACACCCTTGCTGTGACCCAAGAAGTTCCCTGCCCAACCCATCCCCACTGGAGAGGAACCCCGAGGGTCCTGCCACGACTCAGCAGGAGGCCCGTTTTCCCCTGCTCAGCTCCAGATGAGGGGCCCTTTCTCTGCTCCATCGTGAAAGGGTCCCGGCGCTTCCCTTGCATTCCAAGAGGAGGCACTCTCACCAGGAGTGTTGGGAGGAGCCTCAAGGGTCGGGCCACCATTCCCCAAGACGCCCAATTACCTCGTCCACTCCAGATGAACCTGACTGCCGTGCACTGCCTCGACTGTCACCCTGAGGCTCCACTCCCATTACAATGGCACATGTGACAGCCCTGGTGTACCTCATGGTCAAGCCACAGATCCCTGTGTCCACTCCACAGGGAGCCCGATACTGCTGCTGCAGCTGGGGAGGAAAGCAGCCGTGCATGTATCCAGGCTAAACGAGGCCTGACTCCTGTGGTGGCTCCAGGGGAACCTCAAGACCTATGTCAGCACAGGCGAGGCAAGCTTAGTCTCTGTCAGCACCAGACGAGGACTGAGGACCCGACGATGACTGGGGAGAAATTCCCAGAGGGGCTTCTCAACTCGCACTGAGAATGGTCTCTCCTGAGGCCACAGGGGCGGGTCCCTGGGGTCCCCATCATAACTTGAGAGGACCCCGCAAAACTCTAGAAAAACCAGAAGCTTCTCCCCTGCAGGCAGGGTGAGCCCTTGTTCACTGAGGCTTCTCGGGGGGAATCATCCTTTCCCTCTTGGACCTGGAAAGGCCCCTTCACACTTTTGCTGTGAACCAGGAAGTTTCCCACTCCACCCGTCCCCATTCGAGAGGAACCCCGAGGGTCCTTCCACAATTCAAGAGGAACCCCGTTTTCACCTGTACAGCGCCAGATGTGGGGCCCTTTTCCTGTTCTGTCAGGAAAGTGTTCCTGGCATTCCCCTTGCACCCCAAGAGTAGGCGCTCACAACAGGAGAGTCAGGAGGAGTCTCAGGGTTCGGGCCACCATTCCCCAAGACCCCCCAATGCCTCGTTGACTCAAGATGAATCTGACTGCCCTACACTGCCTCAATTGTCACCCAGAGGCTCGACTCCCAACGCACTGGCATGTCTGACAGCCCTGGGGTACCTTGAGGGCAAGCCACAGATCCCTGTGTCCGCTTGACGGGGAGCCGGACACTGCTGCTGCAGCTGGGGAGGAAAGCGGCCGTGCACGTCTCCAGGCGAGAGAAGACCTGACTCCTCTGTGGGGGCTCCAGTGCAACCCCAAGCCCTATGTCATCATGGGTGAGGCAAGCTCAGGAACTGGCCTCAGCATGAGATGAGGACTGAGGACACGGAGACAACTGGGGAGGAATCCCCAGAGGCGCCTCACAACTCTCATGGAGACTGGCCTCTCCTGAGGCCACAGGGGCGGGTCCCTGGGGTCCCCATCATAAGTCAAGAGGACCCCTCCACAACTCAAGAAAAACCAGAAGCTTCTC
This sequence comes from Raphicerus campestris, assembly GCA_006410735.1. Classification (NCBI taxonomy): domain Eukaryota; kingdom Metazoa; phylum Chordata; class Mammalia; order Artiodactyla; family Bovidae; genus Raphicerus; species Raphicerus campestris. Next base: position 121,972 of record SJYW01038579.1, read on the forward strand.
CCCTGCAGGTGGGGTGAGGCCCTTGTCTGTTGCAGCATCTTGAAAAAATCCCCCATTCCCTCTTGGACCTCGAAAGGCTCCTTCACACCCTTGCAGTGCCCCAAATAGTTCCCCGCCCCACTCGACCCCACTCGAGAGAAACTTCTAGGGTCCCGGTGCGACTCAAGAGGAGCTGCGTTTTCCCCTGCTGAGATGCAGATGAGAAGCCCTTTCCCTGCTCCTCCAGGAAAGGGTTCCAGACACTCCCCTCGCATCCCAAGAGGAGGCTCTGGCACCAGGAGAGTCGGGAGGAGCCTCAGGGTTTGGGCCACCAGTCCCCAAGACCCTCAAATGGCTCGTGCAATTCAGATGCACCTGACTGTCCTGCACTGCCTCGACTGTCACCCCAAGGAATGACTCCTGACACACTGGCAAGTGTGACAGCCCTGGGGTAACTTGAGGGCAAGCCACAAATCCCTGTGTACAATTGACTGGGAGCCAGACACTGCTGCTGCAGCTGGGGAGGAAAGCGGCCATGCACGTCTCCCGGCAAGACGAGGACTGACTCCCCTGTGGGGGCTCCAGGGGAATCCCAAGACCTATGTCAGCATGTTCGAGGCAAGCTCAGGCCCCAGCCTCAGCACCAGACTAGGAATGAGGACCCGTCGATGACTGGGGAGGTTTCCCCAGAGGTGCCTTGCAACTCGCACGGAGATTGGCCTCTCCTGAGGCCACAGGGGCGGGTCCCAACTCAGGAGGACCCCGCCTCAACTTGAGAAAAACCAGAAGCTTCTCCTCTGAAGGCGGGGTAAGGCCCTTGTCTGCTGCGGCATGTCGGGAGAAATCAACCCTTCCCTCTTGGACCTCGAAAGGCTCCTACACACACTTGCTGTGACCCAGGAAGTTCCCCGCCCGATCCATCCCCACTCAAACAGAACCCTGACGGTCCCGCTGCGACTCAAGAGTAGCCCCGTTTTCCCCTGCTCAGCTCCAGATGAGTGGCCTTTCCCTGCTCGGTTGGGAAAGGCTTCCCAGCACTCCCCTTGCATCCCAAGAGGAGGCACTCGCACCAGTAGTGTTGGGAGGAGCCTCAGAGGTCGGATCACCATTCCACAAGACCCCCAAATGCTTCTTCCACTCCAGATGCACCTGACTCCCCTGCTCTGCCTCGATTGTCACACTGAGGCTCGACTCCCGACACACTGTCTTGTGAGACAGCCCTGGGGTACCTCGAGGGCAAGCCACAGATCCCTAGGTCCGCTCGATGGGGAACCGGACACTACAGCTGCAGCTGGAAAGGAAAGCGGCCGTGCACGTCTCCAGGCGAGACGAGGCCTGACTCTCCTGTGGCACTCCAGGGGAACCCCAAGATCTATGTCTGCACGGGCGAGGCAAGCTCAGGCTACGGCCTCAGCACCAGACGAGGACCAAGGACCTGAAAAGGACAGGGAAAAATCCCCAGAAGCGCTTCGTATCTTGCACGGTGACTGGCTTCTCCTGAGACCACAGGGGCGGGCTCTGGGGTCCTGTCATAACTCAAGAGGACCCCGCCACAACCTAAGAAAAACCAAAAGCTTCTCCCTTAAGGACGGGGTGAGGCCCTTGTCCGCTGTGGCTTCTCCGAGGAAATGCCCTGTTCCCTCTTCGAACTCAAAAGTTTCCTTCACGTCCTTGGTGTGACCGAAGAAGTTCGCATCCCCACTCGAGAGGAACCCCGAGGGTCATGCCGCAACTCATGAGGAGCCCCGTTTTCCCCTGCTCAGCTCCAGATGAGGGTCTCTTTCCTGCTCCGTCAGGTAACGTTTACCACCGCTCCCTCACATCCAAGAGGAGGCGCTCACACCAGGAGAGTCAGGAGGAGTCTCATGGTTCGGTCCACCATTTCCCAAGACCCCCAAATGCCTCGTCCACTCCAGATGAACCGGACTGCCATGCACTACCTCGACTGTCACCCCAAGGCTCGACTCCCGACACACTGGCACATGTGATAGCCCTGGGGTATCTCGAGGGCAAGCCACAGATCCCTGTGACCGCTCTATGGGGTGCCAGGCACAGCTGCTGCAGCTGGGGAGAAAAGCAGCCTTGCACGTCTGCAGGCAAAACGAGGCCTGACTCCCCTGTGCTGCTCCAGGGGAACCCCAAGACCTATGTCAGCACGGGCGAGGCAAGCACACGCTCTGGCCCCAGCACCAGACGAGGACTGAGGACCCGTAGACGACTGGGGAGGAATCGCCAGAGGTGCCTCGAAACTCTCACGAAGACTGGCCTCTCCTGAAGCCACAGGGGCGGGTCCCTATGTTCGCCATCGTAACTTGAGAGGACCCTGCCTCAACTCAAGAAAAACCAGAAGCTTCTCCCCTGCAGGCAGAGTCAAACCCTTGTCCGCTGCAGAGTCTTGGGGGAAATCCCCCCTTCCCTCTTCAATCTCGAAAGGCTCCTTCACACCCTTGCTGTTACCCAAGAACTTCCCTGCCCACCCAGCTCCACTGGAGAGGAACCCTGAGGGTCCCCCCATGACTCAAAAGGAGCCCCGTTTTCCTCTGCTCAGCTCCAGATGAGGGGCCCTTTCCCTGCTCCTCCATGAAAGGTTTCCCAGCCCTCGCCTCCCATCACAAAAGGAGGCACTCACACCAGGAGAGTCGGGCGGATCATCAGGGGTCAGGCCACCATTCCCCAAGTCCCCCAAATGCCTCATTGACTCCAGATGAAACTTATTGCCCTGCACTGCCTCGACTGTTACCCCGAGGCTCGACTCCTGACACACTGGCAGGTGTGACAGCCCTGGGATACCTCGAGGGCAAGCCACAGATCCCTGTGTGCTCTCGACGGGGAGACAGACAATGCTGCTGCAGCCGGAGAAGAAAGTGGCCATGCAAGTCTCCAGGCAAGACGAGGCCTGACTCCCCTGTGGGGGCTCCAGTGTAACCCCAACACCTAGGTGAGCAAGGGCTAGGCAAGCTCAGGCTCTGGCATCAGCACCAGGCGAGAACTGAGGACCCAGCAAGGACTGGGGAGGAATCCCCAGAGGCGCCTCACCACTCGCATGGAGACTGGCCTCACTTGAGGCCACAGGGGAGGGTCCCTGGGGTCCCCGTTGTAACTTGAGAGGACCCTGCCGCAACTCGAGAAAAAACAGAAGCTTCTCCCCTGTAGGCGAGGTGAGGCCCTTGTGTGCTGCGGTGTCTCGAGAGACACCATGCATTCTTGGACCTCGAAAGGCTCCTTCACACCCTTGCTGTGACCAAAGAAGAACCCCTCTCCACACTTCCTCAATCGAGAGGAACCACGAGGGTCCCGCGGTGACTCACGATGAGCCCCATTTTCTCCTGATCAGCTCCAGATGAGGGGCCCTTTCCCTGCTCCTTCGGGAAAAAGTTCCCGGCGCTCCCCTCGCACCCTAAGAGGAGGCACTCACAGCAGGAGAGTCAGGAGGAGCCTCAGGGGTCAGGCCACCATTCCCAAAAACCCCAAATGCCTCGTCCACTCAGGATGAACCTCGCTGCCCTTCACTGTTGGCTGTCACACCGAGACGCGACACCTGACACACTGGCACGTATGATAGCCCTGGGGTACCTAGAGGGCAAGTCACAGATCCCTGTGTCTGCTAGACGGGGAGCCGGACACTGCTGCAGCAAATGGGCTGGAAAGCGTCCGTGCACGTCTCCAGGAGAGACGAGGCCTGAATCCCCTGTGGGGGATCCAGGGGAACACCAAGACCAATGTCAGCATGGGCAAGGGAAGCTCAAACTCCGGGCTCAGCACCAGACGAGGACTGAGTATCCGGTTATGACTGGGGAGGTATACCCAGAGGCGCCTCACAAGTCTCATGAAGACTGGCCCCTCCTGAGGCCACAGGGTCGTATCCTTGGGGTCCCCGTCGTAACTCAAGAGGACCCCACCGCAACTCGAGAAAAACCAGAAGCTTCTCCCCTGCAGGCGGGATGAGGCCCTTGTCCACTTCGGGGTCTCGAGGAAAATCACCCCTTCCCTCTTGGACCTCGAAAGACTCCTTCACACCATTGCTATGACCCAAGAAGTTCCCCTCCCAACCCGTCCCCAATCGAGAGGAACACTGAAGGTCCTGCCATGACTCGAGAGGAGCCCCGATTTCCCCTACGCAGCTCCAGATGAGGGACCCATTTTTTGCCCCATCAGGAAAGGTTTCCCGGGGCTCCCCCTCGCATGCTGAGAGGAGGCGCTCAAACCAGGATAGTCGGGAAGAGCCTCAGGGGTTGGGCCACCATTCCCCAAGACCCCCAAATGCCTCCTCCACTCCAGATGCACCTGACTGCCCTGCACTGCCTCGACAGTCACACCAAGGTTCGACTCCCGACACACTTGCACGTGTGACAGCCCTGGGTACCTCGAAAGCAAGGCATAGATCCCTGTGTCCAATCAATGGGGAGCTGGACACTGCTCCTGCAGCTGGGGAGCAAAGCGGCCGTGCACGTCTCCAGGCGAGACGAGGCCTGACTCCACTGTGGGGGCTCCAGGGGAACCCCAAGACCTATGTCAGCACGGGCGTGGCAAGCTCAGGCTCCGAGTCAGCACCAGACGAGGACTGAGGACCCGGCTACGACTGGGGAGGAATCCCCAGAGGCACCTCGCAACTTGCAGGGAGACTGGCCTCTTCTGAGCCCAAAGCTGTGGGTCCCTGTGGTCCCCGTCGTAACTCGAGAGGACCCCACCACAAATCAGAAAAATCAGAAGCTTCTCCCCTGCAGGCGGGGTGAGGCCCTTGATCGCTGCCACCTCTAGGGGGAAATCCTCCATTCCCTCTTTGACCTCTAACCACTCTTTCACACCCTTGCTCTGACCCACGAAGTTCCCCCCCCACTCATCCCTACACGAGAGGAAACCGGAGGGTCCCACCGCGACTCACGAGGAGCCCCATTTTCCACCTGCTCAGCTCCAGATGAGGGGCCATTTACCTGCTCCATCTGGAAAGGTTTCCCGGCAATCCCCTCACATCCCAAAAGGAGGCTCTCGCACTAGCAGAGTCGGGTGGATCCTCAGGGGTCCCACCAACATTCCCAAGATGCCCAAATGCCTCGTCCACTTTAGATGCACCTGACTTCCTTGCACAGCCTCGACTGTCACCACGAGGCTCGACTCCCGACACACTGGCACGTGTGACAGCCATGGGGTACCCTGAGGGGAAGCCGTAGATCCCTGTGTAAACTGCTGGGAGAGCTGGACACTGCTGCTGCAGCTGGGGGGGAAAGCGGCTGTGCACGTCTCCAGGCAAGACGAGGCCTGACTCCCCTGTGGGGGCTCCAGGTGAGCCCCAAGACCTATGTCAGCATGGGCGAGGCAAGCTCAGCCTCCGGCCTCAGCACCAGAGAAGAACTGAGGACCCGGTGTCAACTGAGGAGGTATCCCCACAGATGCCTCGCAACTCCCACGGAGACTGGCCTCTCCTCAGGCCACAGGGGCGGGTCCCTGGGTTCCCCTTCATAACTCGCGAGGACCCTGCAGCAACTCGAGAAAAGCCAGAAGCTTCTCCCCTGCAGGCGAGGTCAGGCACTTCTCCGTTGCGGAGTCTCCTGAGAAATCATCCCTTCCCTCTTCGACCTGGAAAGGCTCCTTCACACCCTTGCTGTGACCCAAGAAGTTAACCTCCCCACCCGTCCCCTATCGAGAGGAGCCCCGAGAGTCCGGCCACGACTCAAGAGGAGCCCCCTTTTCCCCTGCTCAGCTCCTAATGAAGGGATCTTTCACTGCTCTTTCTGGAAAGGGTTCCCGGAGCTCTTCTTGCATCCCAAGAAGAAGCGCTAGCACTAATAGAGTCGCGAGGAGCCTCAGGGGTCAGGCCACCATTACCCAAGACCCCCAAATGCCTCGTCCACTCCAGGTGCACCTGACTGCCCTGCACTGCCTCGACTGTCACCCCGAGGCTCCACTCCCGACACACTGGCATGTGTGACAGCCCTGGGGTTACTTCGAAGGCAAGCCACAGATTGCTGTGTCCGCTCAATGGGGAGCCGCACACTGCTGCTGCAGCTAGGGAGGAAAGCAGCTGTGCACGTCTCCAGGCGAGACGAGGCCTGACTCCCCACTGGGGGCTTTAGGAGAACCCCAAGACCTATATCAGCATGGGCGAGGCAAGCTCAGGCTCCGGCCTGAGCCCCAGACGTTGACTGAGGACCCAGCGACGACTGGGGAGGAATATCTAGAGGCACCTTGCAACTCGCTCGGAGACTGGCCTCTCCTAACGCCACAGGGGTGGGTCCCTGGGGTCCCCGTCATAACTCACGAGATCCCTGCTGCAACTCAAGAAAAACCAGAAGCTTCTCCCCTGCAGCCGGGGTCAGGGCCTTGTCCGCTGCGAGGTCTCGGGGGAAATCAAACCTTCCCTCTTGGACCTTGAAAGGCTCCTTCACACCCTTGCTGTGACCCAAGAAGCTCCCCCCCACCACTCGTCCCCATTCGAGAGGAACCCCGAGGGTCCCGCCAGGACTTAAGAAGAGCCCATTTTCCCCTGCTCAGCTCCAGATGCTGGGCCTTTTCCCTGCTTCATGGGGAAAGGGTTACCAGCACTCACCTCACATCCCATGAGGAGGCGCTCTTTCCAGAAGAGTCAGGACGAGCTTCAGGGGTCAGGACACCATTCCTCAAGATACCCAAATGCTTCGTCCACTCCTGATGCACCTGACTGCCCTGCACTGCCACGACTGTCACCCCGAGGCTCGACTCCGAACACACTGGCAGGTTTGACAGCCCTGGGGTACCTCGAGGGCAAGCCACAGATCCCTGTGACCGCTCGAAGGGGAGCCGGACACTGCTGCTGCAGGTGGGGAGGAAAGCGGCCGTGCACGTCTCCAGGCGACATGAGGCCTGACTCCCCTGTGGGGCTACAGGGGATCCTCAGGATCTATGTCAGCACAGGCGAGGCAATCTCAGGCTCTGGCCTCAGCCACAGACGAGGACTGATGACCCTGCTACTTCTGGGGAGGAATACCCAGAGGCACCTCGCAACTCGCCCAGAGACTGACTGGCCTCTCCTGAGGCCACAGCGACGGGACCCTGGGCTCCCCGTCATAACTCGAGAGGAACCCGCCGCTACTCGAGCAAAACCAGAAGCTTCTCCCCTGCAGACGGGGTGAAGACCTTGCCTACTGAGGCGTCTCCGGGGAAATCACCCTTTCCCTCTTGGACCTCGAAAGGCTCATTCACACCCTTGTTGTGACCCTAGAAGTCCCCGGCACCACCCGTCCCCACTCGAGAAGAACCCAGAGGGTCCCGCCACAACTCAAGAAGAGCCCCGTTTTCCCCTACTCAGCTCCAGTTGAGGGGCCCATTCTCTTCTCCATCGGAAAAGGGTTCCCGGGGCTCCCCTAGCATCCCTAGAGGAGGTACTGGCTCCAGGAGAGTTGGGAGGAGACTCAGGTGTTGGGCCACCATTCCCCAAGAACCCCAAATACTTCGTCCACTCCAGATGCACCTAACTGCCCTGAACTGCCTAGACTGTCACCCCAAAGCTCGACTCCCGGCACACTGGCACGTGTGACAGCCCTGGGGTACCTTGAGGGCAAGCTCCAGATCCCTGTGTCTGCTAGATGGGGAGCTGGACACCGCTGCTGCAGCTGAGGAGGAAAGCAGCCGTGCACGTCTCCAGGCGAGACCAGGCCTGACTCCCCTGTGGGGGCTCCAGGGGAGCCCCAAGACCTATGTCAGCACGGGCGAGGCAAGTTCAGGCTCTGGTCTCAGCACCAGATGAGAACTGAGAAGCCGGTGTGAACTGGGTGGCATCCCCAGAGGCGCCTCGCAAATCAAATGGAGACTGGCCTCACCTGAGGCCACAGGGATGGGTTCCTGGGGTCCCTGTCATAACTCGAGAGGACCTGGCCGCAACTCGAGAAAAACCAGAAGCTTCTCCCTTGCAGACGGGGTGAAGACCTTGCCTACTGAGGTGTCTCCGGGGAAATCACCCCTTCCCTCTTGGACCTCGAAAGTCTCCTTCACACCCTTTCTGTGACCCAAGAAGTTCCCCACCCCACCCGTCCCCACTCGAGGGGAACACTGAGGATCCCGCCGCAACTCAAGTGGAGACCCTTTTTCCCCTGCTCAGCTTCATATGAGGGACCCTTTCTCTGGTCCATCGGGAAAGTGTTCCCAGCACTCAAGTCGAATCCCACAAGGAGTCGTTTGCACCAGGATAGTCGGGAGGAGCCTCAGGGTTTGGGCCACCATATCCCAAGACCCCGAAATGCCTCGTCCACTCTACATGCACCTGACTGCCCTGCACTGCCTGGACTGTCAGCCGAGGCTTGACTCGTGACACACTGGAAAGTGTGACAGCCCTGGGGTACCTTGAGTGCAAGCCTCAGATCCCTGTGTCCACTCAACAGGGAGCTGGACATTGCTGCTGCAGCTGGGGAGGAAAGCAGCCGTGCATGTCTCCATTCAAGACAAGGCCTGACTCCCTGTGGGTTCTCCAGGGGAACACAAAGACCTATGTCATCATGGGCGAGGCAAGCTCAGGCTCTGGCCTCAGCCACAGACGAGGATTGAGGACCCGGTGACGACTGGGGAGGAATCCCCAGAGGCACTTCGCAACTCGCACAGAGACTGGCCTCTCCTGAGGCCACAGGGGCGGGTGCCCGGGTCCCCATCGTAACTCGTGAGGAGCCCACCGCAACTCGAGAAAAACAAGAAGCTTCTCCCCTGCAGGAGGGGTGAGGCCCTTGTCCGCTTTGGAGTCTCGAGGGAAATCACCCCTTCCCTCTTGGACATCGAAAGGCTCCTTCACACCATTGCTGTGACCCAAGAAGTTCCCCTCCCAACCCGTCCCCAATCAAGAGGAACACTGAGGTCCCACTGCGACTCAAGAGGAGCCCCCTTTTCCCCTGCACAGCTGTAGATGAGGGGCCCTTTCCCAGCACTTGCCTCGCAGCCCAAGAGGTGGTGCTTGCACCAGGAGATTCGGGAGGATCCTCAGGGGTCTGGCCACTATTACCCAAGACTCCCAAATGTGTCATCCACTCCAGGTGCACCTGACTGCCCTCCACTGCTTCGACTATCACCTCGAGGCTCGACTACTGACAAAGTGGAACGTGTGACAGCCCAGGGGTACTCGAGGGCAAGCTACAGATTGCTGTGTCAACTTGATGGGGAGCCGGACACTACTGCTGCAGCTGGGAGGTAAGTGGCCATGCACGACTTCAGGCAAGAGGAGGCCTGACTCCACAGTGAGGGCTCCACCAGAAACCCAAGACCTATGTTAGCACAGGCAAGGCAAGCTCTGGCTCCGGCCTCAGCAGCAGACGAGGACTGAGGACCTGATGACAACTGGGGAGGAATCCCCAGAGGCGCCTCGCAACTCGCATGGAGACTGGCCTCTCCTGAGGCCACAGGGGAGGGTCCCTGGGGTCCCCGTCATAACTCGATAGGACCCTGCCTCAACTCGAGAAAAGCCCGAAGCTTCTCTCCTGCAGGAGGTGTGAAGCCCTTGTCCACTGCGGTGTCTACGGGGAAATCCCCCCTTCCCTCTTGGACCTGGAAAGGCTCCTTCACACCATTGCTGTGACCCAAGAAGTTCCCCGCCACACCCTTCCCCACTCGAGAGGAAACCCAAGGGTCCTGCCGCGACTCACGTGGAGCCCCGTTTTCCCCTGCTCAGCTCCAGATGAGGGGCCCTTTCCCTGCTCCGTCGGGAAAGGGATCCCGGCAATACCCTTGCATCCCAAGAGGAGGCGCTTGCACCAGGAGAGACGTAAGGAGCCTCAGGGATCAGGCCACCATTCCCCAACCCCCAAATGCTTCGTCCGCTTTAGATGTACCTGACTGCCCTGCACTGCTTCGGCTGTCACCCCGAGGCTCGATTCCAGACACACTGGCAAGTGTGACAGACCTGGGGAACCTCGAGGTCAAGCAAAAGATCACTGTTTCTGCTCGATGGGAAGCCGGACACTGATGCTGCAGCAAAGGAGGAAAGCGGCCGTGCATGACTCCAGGCGAGACAGGGCCTGACTCCCATGTGCGGGCTCCAGGGGAACCCAATAGCTATGTCAGCACGTTCGAGGCAAGCTCAGGCTCCGGCCTCAGAACCAGACGAGGACTGAGGATCCAGCAATGACAGGGTAGAAATCCCCAGAGGCGACTCGCAACTCGCACGGAGACTGGCCTCTCCTGAGGCCACAGGGGCGGGTCCCTGGGGTCCCCATCGTAACTCTAGAGGACACCGCCGCAACTCGAGATAAGCCAGAAGCTATTCCCCTGCAGGTGTGGTGACACCCTTGTCTGCTGTGGCATCTCGGGGGAAATCACCCCTTCCCTCTTGGACCTCGAAAGGCTCCTTCACACATTGCTGTGACCCAAGAAGTTCCCCGCCCCACCGGTCCCCACTCAAGAGGAACCCCTAGGGTCCCGCCAGGAGTCAAGAGGAGCCCCGATTTTCCCTGATCAGCTCCAGATGAGGGGCACTTTTCCTGATTCGTGGGGAAAGGGTTCTCGGCGCTCCCCTCACATCCCAAGAGGAGGCACTCGCACCAGCAGTGTCGGGTGGGGCTTCAGGGGTCGGGCCACCATTCCCCAAGACCCCCAATACCTCGTCACCTGCAGATGAACCTGACTGCTCTGCACTGTTGCCTGTCACACAGAGGCTCGAATCCAGAAACACTGGCACATGTGAGAGCCTGGAGGTACCTCGAGGTCAAGGCAGAGATCCCTGTGTCCGATNGACCTGGCCGCAACTCGAGAAAAACCAGAAGCTTCTCCCTTGCAGACGGGGTGAAGACCTTGCCTACTGAGGTGTCTCCGGGGAAATCACCCCTTCCCTCTTGGACCTCGAAAGTCTCCTTCACACCCTTTCTGTGACCCAAGAAGTTCCCCACCCCACCCGTCCCCACTCGAGGGGAACACTGAGGATCCCGCCGCAACTCAAGTGGAGACCCTTTTTCCCCTGCTCAGCTTCATATGAGGGACCCTTTCTCTGGTCCATCGGGAAAGTGTTCCCAGCACTCAAGTCGAATCCCACAAGGAGTCGTTTGCACCAGGATAGTCGGGAGGAGCCTCAGGGTTTGGGCCACCATATCCCAAGACCCCGAAATGCCTCGTCCACTCTACATGCACCTGACTGCCCTGCACTGCCTGGACTGTCAGCCGAGGCTTGACTCGTGACACACTGGAAAGTGTGACAGCCCTGGGGTACCTTGAGTGCAAGCCTCAGATCCCTGTGTCCACTCAACAGGGAGCTGGACATTGCTGCTGCAGCTGGGGAGGAAAGCAGCCGTGCATGTCTCCATTCAAGACAAGGCCTGACTCCCTGTGGGTTCTCCAGGGGAACACAAAGACCTATGTCATCATGGGCGAGGCAAGCTCAGGCTCTGGCCTCAGCCACAGACGAGGATTGAGGACCCGGTGACGACTGGGGAGGAATCCCCAGAGGCACTTCGCAACTCGCACAGAGACTGGCCTCTCCTGAGGCCACAGGGGCGGGTGCCCGGGTCCCCATCGTAACTCGTGAGGAGCCCACCGCAACTCGAGAAAAACAAGAAGCTTCTCCCCTGCAGGAGGGGTGAGGCCCTTGTCCGCTTTGGAGTCTCGAGGGAAATCACCCCTTCCCTCTTGGACATCGAAAGGCTCCTTCACACCATTGCTGTGACCCAAGAAGTTCCCCTCCCAACCCGTCCCCAATCAAGAGGAACACTGAGGTCCCACTGCGACTCAAGAGGAGCCCCCTTTTCCCCTGCACAGCTGTAGATGAGGGGCCCTTTCCCAGCACTTGCCTCGCAGCCCAAGAGGTGGTGCTTGCACCAGGAGATTCGGGAGGATCCTCAGGGGTCTGGCCACTATTACCCAAGACTCCCAAATGTGTCATCCACTCCAGGTGCACCTGACTGCCCTCCACTGCTTCGACTATCACCTCGAGGCTCGACTACTGACAAAGTGGAACGTGTGACAGCCCAGGGGTACTCGAGGGCAAGCTACAGATTGCTGTGTCAACTTGATGGGGAGCCGGACACTACTGCTGCAGCTGGGAGGTAAGTGGCCATGCACGACTTCAGGCAAGAGGAGGCCTGACTCCACAGTGAGGGCTCCACCAGAAACCCAAGACCTATGTTAGCACAGGCAAGGCAAGCTCTGGCTCCGGCCTCAGCAGCAGACGAGGACTGAGGACCTGATGACGACTGGGGAGGAATCCCCAGAGGCGCCTCGCAACTCGCATGGAGACTGGCCTCTCCTGAGGCCACAGGGGAGGGTCCCTGGGGTCCCCGTCATAACTCGATAGGACCCTGCCTCAACTCGAGAAAAGCCCGAAGCTTCTCTCCTGCAGGAGGTGTGAAGCCCTTGTCCACTGCGGTGTCTACGGGGAAATCCCCCCTTCCCTCTTGGACCTGGAAAGGCTCCTTCACACCATTGCTGTGACCCAAGAAGTTCCCCGCCACACCCTTCCCCACTCGAGAGGAAACCCAAGGGTCCTGCCGCGACTCACGTGGAGCCCCGTTTTCCCCTGCTCAGCTCCAGATGAGGGGCCCTTTCCCTGCTCCGTCGGGAAAGGGATCCCGGCAATACCCTTGCATCCCAAGAGGAGGCGCTTGCACCAGGAGAGACGTAAGGAGCCTCAGGGATCAGGCCACCATTCCCCAACCCCCAAATGCTTCGTCCGCTTTAGATGTACCTGACTGCCCTGCACTGCTTCGGCTGTCACCCCGAGGCTCGATTCCAGACACACTGGCAAGTGTGACAGACCTGGGGAACCTCGAGGTCAAGCAAAAGATCACTGTTTCTGCTCGATGGGAAGCCGGACACTGATGCTGCAGCAAAGGAGGAAAGCGGCCGTGCATGACTCCAGGCGAGACAGGGCCTGACTCCCATGTGCGGGCTCCAGGGGAACCCAATAGCTATGTCAGCACGTTCGAGGCAAGCTCAGGCTCCGGCCTCAGAACCAGACGAGGACTGAGGATCCAGCAATGACAGGGTAGAAATCCCCAGAGGCGACTCGCAACTCGCACGGAGACTGGCCTCTCCTGAGGCCACAGGGGCGGGTCCCTGGGGTCCCCATCGTAACTCTAGAGGACACCGCCGCAACTCGAGATAAGCCAGAAGCTATTCCCCTGCAGGTGTGGTGACACCCTTGTCTGCTGTGGCATCTCGGGGGAAATCACCCCTTCCCTCTTGGACCTCGAAAGGCTCCTTCACACATTGCTGTGACCCAAGAAGTTCCCCGCCCCACCGGTCCCCACTCAAGAGGAACCCCTAGGGTCCCGCCAGGAGTCAAGAGGAGCCCCGATTTTCCCTGATCAGCTCCAGATGAGGGGCACTTTTCCTGATTCGTGGGGAAAGGGTTCTCGGCGCTCCCCTCACATCCCAAGAGGAGGCACTCGCACCAGCAGTGTCGGGTGGGGCTTCAGGGGTCGGGCCACCATTCCCCAAGACCCCCAATACCTCGTCACCTGCAGATGAACCTGACTGCTCTGCACTGTTGCCTGTCACACAGAGGCTCGAATCCAGAAACACTGGCACATGTGAGAGCCTGGAGGTACCTCGAGGTCAAGGCAGAGATCCCTGTGTCCGATCCATGGGGATCCGGACACTGCTGCTGCAGCTGGGGAGAAAAGCCACCGTGCACGTCTCCAGGTGAGACGAGTCCTGACTCTCCTGTGGGGGTTTCAGGGGAACCCCCAAACCTTTGTCAGCATGGGCGAGGCAAGGTCAGGCTCTGGCCTCACCACCAAATGAGGACTGAGGACCTGGTGCTGACTGGGGAGGAGTCCCCAGAAGCGCCTCGAAACTCACACAGAAACTGGCCTCTCCTGAGGCCAAAGGGGTGTGTCCCTGGGGTCCCCATCGTAACTCGAGAGAACCCCGACAGAACTCGAGAAAAACCAGAAGCTTCTCCCGTGCAGGCGGGGTGAGGCCCTTTTTGGCTGTGGCGTCTCAGGGGAAATCTCCCCTTCCCACTTGGACCTCAAATGGCTCCTTCACACCTTGCTGTGACCCAAGAAGTTCCCTGCCCCACCCGTCACCATTCTAGGGCTACACAGAGGGTCCCGCTGCAACTCAAGAGGAGCACCGTTTTCCCCACCTCAACATCAGATGAGGGGCCATTTCCCTTCTCTGTTGGGAAAAGGTTCCCTGCGCTCCCCTCGCATCCCAAGAGGAGGGGCTCACACACGGAGAGTTGGGAGGAGCCTCAGGGGTCAGACCACAATTCCTCAACACCCCCAAATGCCTCGACCACTCCAGACGCACCTGACTGCCCTGCACTGCCTCGACTGTCACCCCGAGGCTCGACTGCAAACACATTGGCGCATGTGACAGCCCTGGGGTACTTCAAGGGCAAGCCACAGATCCCTGTATCTGCTCCAAGGGTAGCCAGACACTGCTGCAGCAGCTGGGGATGAAAGGGGCCGTGCACGTCTCCAGGCGAGATGAGGCCTGACCCCACTTTGGGGAATACAGGAGAACCCCAAGTCCTATTTCAGCCCGGGCGAGGCAAGCTCAGGCTCCGGCCACAGCACCAGACGAGGATTGAAGACTGGGCGACGACTGGGGAGGTATCCCCAGAGGCGCCTCACAAGTCGCATGGAGACTGGCCTCTCCTGAGGCCACAGGGGCGGGTCCCTGGGGTCCCCATCGTAACTCAAGAGGACCCGTCGCAACTCCAGAAAAACCAGAAGCTTCTACCCTGCAGGCGGGATGAGGCCCTTGTCCACTGTGGCGTCTTGGCAAAATCACCGCTCCCACTTGGACATCAAAAGGCTCCTTCACAACCTTGCTGTGACACAAGAAGTTCCCTGCCCCACCCGTCCCCACTTGATAGGAACTCCAAGGGTCCCACCAGGACTCAAGAGGAGCCCTGTTTTCCCCTGCTCAGCTCCAGATGAGGGGCCCTTTCCATGCTCCATTGGGAAAGAGTTCCCAGCTCTCCCCTCGTATCCCAAGAGGAAGCGTTCACAGCAGCAGAGCCTGGAGGAGCCTCAGGGATCGGGCCACCATTCCCAAGACCCCCAAATGCCTCGTCCATTTCAGATGAACGTGATTGCACTGAACTACCTCGACTGTCACACCGAGGCTTGACTCCCGATACACTGGTATGTGTAACAACCCTGGGTTACCTCGAGGGCAAGCCACACATCCCTGTGTCCACTCGACGGGGAGCAGAACACTGCTGCTGCAGCTGGGGAGGAAATCGGCCATGCACGTCTCCAGGCGAGACAAGGCCTGACTTCCCTGTGGGGGCTCCAGGGGAACCCCAAAACCTGTGTCAGCACGGGTGAGGCAAGCTCAGCCACTGGCCTCAGCACCAGACAAGGAATGAGGACCTGGTGACGACTAGGGAGCAATCCCCAGAGGCGCCTCGCAACTCGCACGGACACTGGCCTCTCCTCAGGCCACAGGGGCGGGTCCCTGGGGTCCCTGTCGTAACTCGAGAGGCTCCCACCCCAACTCGAGGAAAACCTGAATCTTCTCCCCTTCAGGTGGTGTAAGGCCCTTGGCCGCTGCAGCATCTAGGGGGAAATCAGCCCCTCCCTCTTGGACCTCGAAAGGCTCCTTCACACCCTTGCTGTAACCCAAGAAGTTCCACGCCCCACCTGTCCCCACTTGAGAGGAACCACGAGGGTCCTGGGGCAACTCAAGAGGAGCCCCATTTTCCCCTGCTCAGCTACAGATAAGGGGCCCTTTCCTTGCTCCATCGGGAAAGGATTTCTGCTGATCCACTTGTATCCCAAGAGGAGGCGCTCCCGCCAGGAGAGTCAGGAGGAGCCTCAGGGGTGGGGCCACCATTCCCCCAGACCCCCAAATGCCTCATCCACACCAGATGCACCTGGCTGCCCTGCACTGCCTCGACGGTCACCCCAAGGCTCGACTCCCAAAACACTGGCCTGTGTGACAGCCATGGGGTACCTCTAGGGCAAGCCACAGATCCCTGTGTCCATTCGACGGGGAGCTGGATACGGCTGCTGTAGCCGGGGAGGAAATTGGCCGGGCACGTCTCCAGGCGAGACAAGGCCTGACTTCACTGTGATGGCTCCAGGGGAACCCCAAGACCTATGTCAGCACAGGCGAGGCAAGCTCAGCCTCCGGCCTCAGCAGGAGACGAGGACTGAGTACCCGGCCATGTCTGGGGAGAAATCCCCAGAGGTGCCTCTCAACTCTCATGGAGACTGGCCGCTCCTGAGGCCACAGGGGCGGGTCCCTGGGGTCTCCGTCATAACTCGAGGGGGCTTGTCCCAACTCGAGAAAAACCAGAAGCTTCTCCCCTGCAGGCGGGGTGAGGCCCTTGTCTGCTGCGGCATCTTGGGGGAAATCCCCCATTCCCCCTTGGACCTCGAAAGGCTCCTTCACACCCTTGCTGTGACCCAAGACGTTTACAGCCCCAACCGTCCCTACTCGATAGGAACCCCGAGGGTATCGCCGTGACTCTAGGGGAGCCCCGTTTTCCCCTGCTCAGCTCCAGATGAGGGGCCCTTTCCCTGCTCCGTCAGGAAAGGGTTTCCAGCACTCCCCTCGCATCCCAAGAGGAGGCGCTCCCATCAGGAGAGTCGCGAGGAGCCGCAGGGGTCGGCCACCATTCCCAAAGACCCCAAATGCCTCGTCCACTCCAGATGCACCTGACTGCCCTGCACTGCCTCGACTGTCGCTCTGAGGCTTGACTCCCAACACACTGGCACGTGTGACAGCCCTGGCATACCTTTAGGGCAAGCCACAGATCCCTGTGTCCACTCGCCGGGGAGCAGGACACTGTGGCTGCAGCTGGGGAGGAAAGCGGCTGTGACCCTCTCCAGGTGAGATGAAGCCTGACTCCCCTGTTGGGGCTCCAGGGGAAACCCAGAAACTATGTCAGCCCGGGCACTGCAAGCTCAGGCTCCAGCTTCAGCACCTGACGAGGACTGAGGACTAGTCGACGATTGGGGAGGAATCCACAAATGTGTCTCACAACTCGCACTGAGACTGGCCCCTCCTGAGGCAACAGGGGAGGTTCCCTGGGGTCCCCGTCGTATCTTGAGAGGACGCCACCGCAACGCGAGTGAAACCAGAGGCTTCTCCCCTGCAGGCGTGGTGAGGCCCTTGTTCGCTGAGGCGTCTTGGGGGATATCACCCTTTCCCTGTTGGACCGTGAAATGCTACTTCACACCCTTGCTGTGACCCAAGAAGTTCCCCGCCTGACATGTCCCCACTTGAGAGGAACACCGAGGGTCCCGCCGGGATTAAAGAGGAGCCCCGATATCCCCTGCTCAGCTCGAGATGAGGGGTCCTTTCCCTGCTCTGTCTGGAAAGGGTTCCCGGCTCTCCCCTCGCTTCCAAAGAGGAGGTGCTCACACCAGGAGAGTTGGGAAAAGCTTCAGGGTTCGCATCACCATTCCCCAAGATGCCCAAATTCCTCTTCCAATCAGGATGAATCTGACTGCCCTGCACTGTCAGCTGTCACACCAAGGCTCCACACCCGACACACTGGCATGTGTGACAGCCCTGGGATAATTCATGGGGAAGCCACAGATCCCTGAGTCCGCTCGACGGGGAGCCGGACACTGCTGCTGCAGCTGGTGAGGTAAGCAGCTTTGCATGTCTCCAGGAGAGAGGAGACTTGATTCCCCTTGTGGGGGCTCAAGGGGAACCCCAAGACCTATGTCTGCACGGGCAAGGCAAGCTCAGGTTCCGACCTCAGCACCAGACGAGGACTGAGGACCCTGCAACGACAGGGGAGGAATCCCCAGAGGCACCGCGCAACTCACCTGGAGACTGGCCTCTCCTGAGGCCACAGGGGCGGGTCCCTGGGATCCCCATCGTAACCCGAGAAGACCCCGCCACAACTCAAGAAAAACAAGAAGCTTCTGCCCTGCGGGCAGCATGAGGTCGTTGTCCACTGCATTGTCTCGGGGGAAATCACCCCTTCCTTATTGGACCTTTACAGCCTCCTTCACACCCTTGCTGTGACCCAAGAAGTTTCCCGCCCCACCAGTCTCCACTCGAGAGGAACCCTGAGGGTCCCAACGCGACTCAAGAGGAGCCGCGATATGGCTTGCTCAGCTCGAGATGAGGGGCCCTTTCCCTGCTCCTTCGGGAAGGGTTCCTGTGCTCTCCTCACTTCCAAAGAGGAGGCGCTCGCACCAGGAGATTTGGGAGAAGTCTCAGGGGTCAGGCCACCATTCCCCAAGACCCCCAAATGCCTCGTCCACTCCAGGTGCACGTGATTGCCCTGCACTGTCTCCACTGTCACCCCAGGCTCTACTCCCGACACAGTGGCACGTGTGACAGCCCTGCGGTTCCTCGAACGAAAGCCACAGATCCCTGTGTCTACTCGACAGGGAGCCAGACACTACTGGGCAGATGGGAAGGAATGTGGCCGTGCACGTCTTTAGGCGAGACAAGGCCTGACTGCACTGTACGGGTTCCACGGGAACTCCAAGACCTATGTCAGCACAGGCGATGCAAGCTCAGGCTCCGGCCTCCTCACCAGATGAGAACTGAGGACCCGGCGACGACTGGGGAGCAATCCCCAGAGGCGCCTCGAAACTCGCATGGAGACAGGCCTCTCCTGAGGCCACAAGGGCGGGTCCCTGGGGTCCCTGTCATAACTCAAGAGGACCCCACCCCAACTCGAGAAAAACCTGAATCTTCTCCCCTTCAGGCAGGGTGAGGCCCTTGTCTGCTGCGGCATCTCAGGGGAAATCACACCTTCCCTCTTAGACCTCGAAAGGCTCCTTCACACCCTTGCTGTGACCCAAGAAATTCCGCGCCCCACCTATCCCCACGCGAGAGGAACCACGAGGGTCCCGCCGTGACTCAAAAGGAGCTGCGTTTTTCGCAGCTCATCTCCAGATGAGGGGCCCTTTCCCTGCTCCATTGGGAAAGGGTTCCCAGCGCTCCCCTCACATCCCAAGAGGATGCACTCGCACCAGGAGAATCAGGAGGAGCCTCAGGGTTCGTGCCACCATTCCCGAAGAACCGCAAATGCCTAGGACACTCCAGGTGCACCTTACTGCCCTGCACTGCCTCTACTGTCACCCCGAGGCTCGACTCCCGAAACACTGGCACGTGTGACAGCCCTGGGTTACCTCGAGGGCAAGTCACATATGCCTGTGTCCGCTCGTCGGGGAGCCGGACACTGCTGCTGCAGCTGGGGAGGAAAGTGGCCGTGCACATCTCCAGGCAAGATGAGGCATGACTCCCCTATTGGGGCTCCAGGGGAAACCCAACGCTTATGTCAGCTTGGGCGAGGCAAACTCAGGCTTCGGCCTCAGTACCAGTTGAGGACTTAGGACCTGGCCTGGACTGAGGACCCGGGAATGCAGGAGCGATATCTCCAGAGGCACCTCACAACTTGCACGGTGACTGGCCTCTCCTGAGGCTTCAGGGGCGGGTCCCTGGGGTCCCTGTCATAACTCGAGAGGACCCTGCTGCAACTCGAGAAAAAGCAGGAGCTTCTCCCCTGCAGGCAGGGTGAGGCCCTTGTCCGCTGCGACACCTTGGTAGAAATCCCCCATTCCCCCTTGGACCTCAAAAGTCTCCTTCACACCCTTGCTGTAACCCAAGAAGTTCACTGCCCCACCCTTCCCCACTCGAGAGGAACCCTGAGGGTACCATTGCGACTCAAGGGGAGCCTCGTTTTCCCCTGCTCAGCTCCAGATGAGGGGACCTTTCCCTGCTCCATCGGGAAAGGGTTTCCAGTGCTCCCCTTGCATCCCAAGGGGAGGCACTCGCCCCAGGAGAGTAGGGACGAGCCGCAGGAGTCGGACCACCATTCCCAAAGACCCCAAATGACTAGTCCACTCCAGATGCACCTGACTGCTCTGCACTGCCTCGACTGCCACCCCGAGGCTCGACTCCTGACACACTGGCACGTGTGACAGCCCTGGGGTACCTAGAGGGCAAGCCACAGATCCCTTTGTCCACTTGACAGGGAGCAGCACACTGCTGCTGCAGCTAGGGAGAAAAGCAGCCTTGCACATCTCCATGCAAGATGAGACCTGACTCCCCTGTTGGGGCTCCAGGGGAAACCCAAGAACTATGTCAACCAGGGCGCTGCAAGCTCAGGCTTCGGCCTCAGCACCAGACGAGGACTGAGGACCAGTCGACGACTGGGGAGGAATCCCCTGAGGTGCCTCACAACTCGCACCAAGACTGGCCTCTCCTGAGGCAACAAGGGAGGGTTGCTGGGGTCCCTGTCTTATCTCAAGAGGATGCCACTGAAACGTGAGTGAAACCAGAAGATTCTCCCCTGCAGGAGGGTTGAGGCCCTTGTCCGCTGTGGCGACTCAGAGGAAATCACCCCTTCCCTGTTGGACCTCGAAATGCTCCTTCACACCCTTGCTGTGACCCAAGAAGTTCCCCGCCCGACACGTCCTCAATCGAGACGAAGCCCAAGGGTCCTGCCATTATTCAAGAGGAGCACAGATATCCCCTGCTCAGCTCGAGATGAGGGGCCCTTTCCCTGCTCTGTCGGGAAAGGGTTCCTGGCGCTCCCCTCGCTTCCAAAGAGGAGGCCCTCGCACCAGGAGAGTAGGGAGGAGCTTCAGGGTTCCGATCACCATACCCCAAGACGCCCAAATTCCTCTTCCACTCAGGATGAACCTGACTGCTCTGCACAGTCGGTTGTCACACTGAGGCTCCACAGCCGACACACTGGCATGTGTGACAGCTCTGGGGTACCTCAATTGCAAGCCAGAGATCCCTGTGTCCGCTCAATGGGGAGCGGGGCACTGCTGCTGCAGCTGGGGAGGAAACCGGCCGTGCACATCTCCAGGCGAGACGGGGTCTGACTCCCCTTTGGGGGCTCCAGGGGAACACCAAGACCTATGTCAGCAAGGGTGAGGCAAGCTAAGGCTCCAGCCTCAGCACCAGACGAGGACTGAGGGCCCAGCGATGACTGGGGAGGTATCCCCAGAGGCGCATCGCAACTCACACGGAAACTGAGCTCTACTGAGGCCACAGGGGCGGGTCCCTGGGGTCCCGGTCGTAACTCGAGATGACCCCGCCCCAACTCGAGAAAAAGCAGAAGCTTCTCCCCTGCATGGGGGGTGAGGCCGTTGTCTGCCGTGGTGTCTCCAGGGAAATCAACCCTTCCCTCTTGAACCTCAGAAGGCACCTTCACATCCTTGCTGTGACTCAAGAAGTTCCCCGCCCCATCCGTCCCCACTCGAGAGGAACCCCAAGAGTCCCGCCTCGACGCAAGAGGAGCCCCGTACTCCCCTGCTCAGCTTCAGATGAGGGGACCTTTCCCTGATCCGTCGTGAAAGGTTTCCTGGCGCTCCCTGCACATCCCAATAGGAGGCGCAGGCAGCAGGAGAGTCCGGAGTAGCCTCAGGGGTCGGGCCACAATTCCCCAAGACCCCCAAATGCCTTGTCCACTCCAGGTGCACCTGACTGCCCTGCACTGCCTCGACTGTCACCCCGAGGCTCGACTCCCGGCACACTGGCATGTGTAACAGCCCTGGGGTACCTTGAGCACAAGCCACAGATCCCTATGTCTGCTCGATGGGGAGCCGGACACTGCTGCTGCAGCTGGGGAGGAAAGCGGCCCTGCATGTCTCCAGGTGAGACAAGGCCTGACTCCCCTGTTGGGGTTACAGGGGAACCCCAAGACCTATGTTAGCACGAGCGAGGCAAGCTCAGGCTCTGGGCTCATCACCAGATGAGGACTGAGCACCCCGCGATGACTGGGGAGGAATACTCAGAGGTGCCTTGCAACTCTCACGGAGACTGGCCTCTCCTGAGGCTACAGGGGCGGGTCCCTAATGTTCCCATCTTAATTTGAGACAACCCCGCTGCAACTATAGTAAAACCAGAAGCTTCTCCCTTGCAGGGAAGGTGAGGCCCTTGTCTAATGTGGCATTTCGGGGGAAATCACCTCTTCCCTCTTGGACCTCGAAAGGCTCCTTCACACCCTTGCAGTGACCTAAGAAGATCCCCGTCCCTCCCGTCCCCACTCGAGTAGAAATCCGAAGTTCCCACCGCGACTCAAGAAGAGCCCCATTTTCTCCTGCTCAGCTCCAGATGAGAGCCCCTTTCCTTGCTCCTTTGGGAAAGGGATTCCGGCGCTCCCCTCACATCCCAAGAGGAGGCGCTCGCACCAGGAGACTCAGGAGGAGCCTCAGTGCTAGGGCCACCATTCCGTAGACCCCCAAATGCCTTGTCCTCTCCAGATGCACCTAAATGCCCTGCACTGCCTCGATTATCACCCCGAGGCTTGACTCCCAACACACTGGCACATGTGACAGCCCTGGGCTACCTCGAGGGCAAGCCACAGGTCCCTTTGTCCGTTCCATAGGGAGCCGGACCTGGTGCTGCTGCTGGGCAGGAATGCGGCCGTGCATATCTCCATTTGAGATGAGGCTTGACTCCTCTGTGGGGTCTCTAGGCGAACCCCAAGACCTATGTCAACACGGGCGAGGCAAGCTCAGGCTCCGGCCTCAACACCAGACGAGGACTGAGGACCGGTGACGACTGGGGAGGAATTGCCAGAAGCGCCACGCAACTCGCATGGAGACTGGCTTCTCCTGAGGCCAAAGGGGCTGGTCCCTGGGCTAAACTTCGTAACGCTAGAGGACCCCACCGCAACTCGAGAGAAACCAGAAGCTTCTCCCCTTCAGAGGGGTGAGGGCCTTTTCCACTGTGGCATTTTGGTGGAAATCACCCCTTCCCACTTGGACCTCGAAATTCTCCTTCACACCCTTTCTGTGACCCAAGAAGTTCCCAGCATCAACAATCGCCACTCGAGAGGAACCCCGCGGGTCCCCCCATGACTCAAGAGGAGCCCGGTTTTCCCCTGCTCGGCTTCAGATGAGGGGCACTTTCCCTTCTCCACTGAGAAAGTGTTCCTGGAGATCCCCCTCGCATCCCAAGTGGAGGCGCTGGCACCAGGAGAGTCGGGAGGAGCCTCAGGGGTAGGGCCACCATTCCCCAAGACTCCAAATGCCTCGTCCACTCCCGATGAACCTGGCTGCCCTGCACTGCCTTGACTTTCACCTCGTGGCTCAACACAGGAACACTGGCATGTGTGACAGCCCTGGGGTACATTGAGGGAAAGCCACAGAGCCCTGTGTCTGCTCGAAGGGGAGTTGGAAACTGCTGCTGCAGCTGGGGAGGAAAGCGGCCATGCACGTCTCCAAGGGAGATGAGACTGACTCCCCTGTGTGAGCTCCAGGGGCACCCCAAGACCTATGTCAACACGGGTGAGGCAAGCTAAGGCTCCAGCCTCAGCACCAGACGAGGACTGAGGACCCGGTGACGACTGGGGAGGAATCCCCAGAGTTGCCACACAACTCGCACGGAGAGTGGCCTCTCCTGATGCCACCAGTGTGGGTCCCTCGGGTCCCCAACATAACTCAAGAGGTCCCCTCCACAACTCGAGAAAAACCAGAAGCTTCTTCCCTGCAGGCTGTGTGAGGCCCTTGTCCACTGTGGCATCTCGCGGGAAATCACCCCTTCCCTCTTTGCCCTCAAAAGGATCCTTCACACCCTTGCTGTGACCCAGGAAGTTCCCCACCCCACCCGTTGACACTGGAGAGAAAACAGGAGGATCCGCCGCCGCGACTCAAGGGAAGTCCTGTATTCCCCTGCTCAGCTCCATATGAGTATCCCTTTCCCTGCTCCGTCGGGAATGGGTTCCCATCGCTCCCCTCCCATCCCAAGAGGAGGCGCTTGCACCAGGAGAGACGGAAGGAGCCTCAGGTGTTGGGCCACCATTCCCCAAGACCCCCAAATGCCTTGCCCACTCCAGATGATCCTGACTGCCCTTCACTGTCTCGACTGTCACCTCGAGGCTCGACTCCCAACACACTGGCACGTGTGGCATTCCTGGGGTACCTCCAGGGCAAGGCTCAGATCTCTGCTTCCACTCGACTGGGAGCCGGACACTGCTGCTGAGGTGTGGAGGAAAGTAGCCTTGCACGTCTCCAGGCGAGAGGAGGCCTGTCTCCCCTATGGCGGCTCCAGGGGAAACCCAAGACCTATGTCAGCTCGGCGGAGGAAAGCTCAGGCTCCGTACTCAGCACCAGATGAGAACTGAGGACCCGGCGACGACTGGGGAGGAATCCCCATAGGCGCTCGCAAGTCGCAAGGAGACTGGCCTGTCCTGAGGCCAGAGGGGCGGGTACCTGGGGTTCGTGTCGTAACTCGAGAGGACCCCGATGCAACTGGAGAGTAACCAGAAGCTTCTCCTCTTCAGGTGGGGTGAGGCCATTGTCCACTGTGGCGTCTCAGGAGAAATCACCCTTTCCATATTGGACCTAGATAAGCTCCTTCACACCCTTGCTGTGACCCAAGAAGTTCCCGGCCCCCCCCCCCGTCCCACTGGAGCAGAAGCCCGAGAGTCCCCCGCGACTCAAGTGGTGCCCCGTTTTCCCATGCTGAGCTCCAGATGAGGGGTCCTCTCTCTACTCCGTCAGGAAAGGGTTCCCGGTGCTCCCTTCGAATCTCAAGATGAGGTGATCACACCAGCAGAATCAGGAGCTGCCTCGGGGTTCGGGACTCCATTCCCCAAGACCCCCAAAAGCCGAATCCATTCCAAATGAACCTGACTGCCCTGCACTGCCTCGACTGTCACCCCGAGGCTCGACTCCCTACGCACTGCCATGTGTGACAGCCCTGGGGTACCTCGAGGGCAAGCCACAGATCCCTGTGTCTGCTCGACAGGGAGCTGGACACTTCTGCAGCAGCTGGGGAGGAAAGCGACTCTGCACGTCTCCAAGTGAGACGAGACATGACTCCCCTGTTTCGGCTCCAGGGGAACCCCAAGTCCTATGTGAGCATGGCCAAGGCAAGCTCAGGCACCGGCCTCAGCACCAGAGGAGGACTGAGTACGCGGCGGCGACGGGGGAGGAATCCCCAGAGGCGCCTCACAACTCGCATGGAGAGTGCGCTCTCCTGAGCCCACAGGGGCTGGACCCTGGTGTCCCAGTCGTAACTCGAGAAGGAACCCTTCTCAACTCGAGAAAAACCAGTAGCTCCTCCCTTGCAGGCGGGTTGAGGCCCTTGTCCGCTGCAGCATCTCGAGGGAACTCCCCACTTCCCTCTTGGACCTTGAAAGGCTCCTTCACACCCATGCTGTGAGCCAGGAAGTTACCCCCCCAACCCGTCCCTACTTGAGAAGAACCCCAAGGGTCTGGCCGTGACTCAAGAGGAGCACCGTTTTCCACTGCTCAGCTCCAGATGAGGTGCCCTTTCCCTGCTCTGTCGGAAAGGGTTCCAGAGATCCCCTCCCGTCCCAAAAGGAGGCGCTCACATCTGGAGAGTCGGGAGGAGCCTCTAGCATCGGGCCACCATTCCCAAAGACCCTCAAATATCTCCTCCACACCAGATGCACCTGACTGCCCTGCTCTCCTCGGGTGTCACGCCGAGTCTCGACTTCTGACACACTGGCAAGTGTGACAGCCCTGGTGTACCTCAAGTGCAAGCAAAAGGTCCCTGAGTCCCTTTGTCATGGAGCTGGACACTGCTGCTGCTGCTGGGGAGGAAAATGGCTACAGACATCTCCAGGCGAGACGATGCCTGACTCCCCTGTGGGGGCTCCAGGTGTACCCCAACACCTATGTCACCACGGGTGAGGCAAGCTCAGGCTCCACCTCAGCACCAGACGAGGACTGAATACCTGGCAATGACTGGGGAGGAATCCCCAGAGGTGCCTCGCCACTCGCACGGAGACTGGCCTCTTTTGAGGTCACAGGGGTGTGTCCCTGGGGTCCTCGTTGAAACTCGATAGGACCCCGCCACAAAGCAAGAAAAACCAGAAGCTTCTCCCCTGCAGGTGGGGTGAGGCCATTGTCCACTGCGGTGTCTTGGGGGAAATCCCCCCTTCCCTCTTGGACCTGGAAAGGCTCCTTCACACCCTTGGTGTGACCCAAGAAGTTGCCCGCCCCACCCGTCCCCACTCGAGAGAAACCCCGAGGGTCCTGCCTCGACTCAAGGGGAGCCCTGTTTCCCCTGCTCAGCTCCTGATGAGAGGTCCTTTCCCTGATCCATATGGAAAGGGTTTCCGGCGATCCCCTCGCATCCCAAGAGGAGTTGCTGGCACCAGGAGAGTTGGGAGGAGCCTCAGGGGTCAGAGCACCATTCCTCAAGACCACCAAATGCCTCGTCCAGTCCAGATGCACCTGACTGCCCTGCACTGCCTCAACTGTCACGCCGAGGCTAGACTCCCGATACAGTGGCACGTGTGACAGGCCTGGGGTACCTTGAGGGCAAGCCACAGATCTCTGTGTCCGCTTGACGAGGAGCAGGACACTGCTGCTGCAGCTGGGGAGGAAAGCAACCGCTCACGTCTCCAGTCGAGACGAGGCCTGACTCCCCTGTGGGGCCTCCGGGTCAACTCCAAGTCCTATGTCAGCATGGCCAAGGCAAGCTCAGTCACAGGCCTCAGCACCAGACAAGTACTGAGGACACGGCGATGACTCGAGAGGAATCTCCAGAGGTGCCTCACAACTCGCACAAAGACTGGCCTCTCCTGAGGCCACAGAGGCGGGTTCCTGGGGTCCCCGTCATAACTCCAGAGGACTATGCTGCAACTCCAGAAAAACCAGAAGCTTCCTCCTTGCAGGAGGGGTGAGGCCCTTGTCTGATGCAGCGTCTCGGGGGAAAGCCCCCCTCCCCTCTTGGAGACATGGCACGGGAGTACCCCACAGCCCTGGGGTACCACGAGTGCAAGCCACAGATCCCTGTGTCCGCTTGACGGGGAGCCGTACACTGCTGATGCAGCTGGGGAGGAAAGCGGCCCTGCATGTCTCCAGGTGAGATGAGGCCTGACTCCCCTTTGGAGGCTCCAGGGGAACCCCAAGACCTCTGTCAGCACGTCCGAGGAAAGCTCAGGTTCTGGGCTCAGCACCAGACAAGGACTGAGGATCAGCCGACGACTCGGGAGGAATCTCCAGATGTGCGTGGCAACTCGCACGGAGACTGTCCTCTCCTAAGGCCACAAGGGCGGTTCCTGGTGTCCCTTTCGTAATTTGAGAGGACCCTAAGAAAACCGAGCAGCGTCTCCCTGCAGGCATGGCGAGGCCCTGGTCCGATGCAGCGTCTCGGGTGAAATCACCGCTTCCCTCTTGGACCTTGAAATGCTCCTTCATACCCTTGCTGTGACCCAGAAAGTTCCCCGTCCCACCCGTCCCCACTCGAGAGGAACGCCGAGGGTCCCGCCGCAACTCAAGAGGAATCACGTTTTCCATTGCTCAGCTCCAGATGAGGGGCCCTTTCCCTGCTCGGTCGGGAAAGGTTTCCCTGTGTTCCCCTCTCATACCAAGTGGAGGTGCTCACACCAGGAGTGTCGGGAGGAGCCTCAGGGATCGGGCCACCATTCCCCAAGACCCTCAAATGCCTCGTCCACTCCAGATGCACCTGACTGCCCTGCACTGCCTCGACTGTCACCCCAAGGCTCGACTCCCGACATATTGGCAAGTGTGCCAGCCCTGGGGGACCTGGAGGTCAAGCCACAAATCTCTGTTTCCGCTCGATGGGGAGCCAGATACTGCTGCTACAGATGGGATGGAAAGCGGCTGTGCACGTCTCCAGGCGCGATGAGGCCTGACTCCTTTTTGGGGGCTCCAGGAGAACCCAAGACCTATGTCAGCACAGGAGATGCAAGCTCAGGCTCCGGCCTCAGCATCAGAGGAGGACTGAGGACCCGGCGACAACTCAGGAGGAATTCCCAGAGGCCCCTCGCAACTCACACGGAGACTGAGCTCTCCTGAGGCCACAGGGTCGGGTCCCTGGGGTCCCCATCGTAACTAGAGAGGATCCCGCTGCAACTCGATAAAAACCAGAAACTTGGGTGAAGGCCTTGTCCGCTGCGGCGTCTCGGTGGAAATCACCCCTTCCCCCTTGGACCTCGAAAGGCTCCTTCACACCCTTGCTGTGACCCAAGAAGATCACGGCCACACCCGTCGCCCCTCGAGAGGAACCCCGAGGGTCCTGCCATGACTCAGGAGGATCACCGTTTTCCCCTGCTCAGCTCCAGATGAGGGGCCCTTTCCCTGCTCGG
Organism: Raphicerus campestris; assembly: GCA_006410735.1. Taxonomy (NCBI): domain Eukaryota; kingdom Metazoa; phylum Chordata; class Mammalia; order Artiodactyla; family Bovidae; genus Raphicerus; species Raphicerus campestris. The sequence continues at coordinate 149,870 of SJYW01038579.1, forward strand.
TCGGGAAAGGTTTCCCTGTGTTCCCCTCCCATCCCAAGAGGAGGTGCTCGCACCAGGAGAGTCGGGAGGAGCCTCAGGGGTCGGGCAACCATTCCCCAAGAAACCCAAAGGCCTCGTCCACTCCAGATGCACCTGACTGCTCTGCACTGCCTTGACTGTCACCCCGAGGTTCGACTCGCAACACACTGGCAAGTGTGACAGCCCTGGGGTACCTCGAGAGCAAGCCACAGATTACTGTGTCCACTCGACGGAGAGAGGGACACTGCTGCTGCAGCTGTGGAGGAAAGAGGCCGTGCAAGTCTCCAGGGCAGATGAGGCCTGATTTCCCTTTGGGGGCTCCAGAGGAACTCTAAGAACTATGTCAGCACAGGTGATGCAAGCTCTGGCTCCGGGCTTAGCATCAGAGGTAGACTGTGGATCCGTCGATGACTCAAGAAGAATTCCCAGAGACCTCTCGCAACTCGCACAGTCTGAGCACTCCTGAGGCCACAGGGTCAGGTCCATGGTGTCCCCGTCTTAATTAGAGTATCCAGCCGCAACTCAAGAAAAACCAGAAGCTTCTCCCCTGCAGGCGGTGTGAGGCCCTTGTCCACTGCCCCATCTCATGGAAAATCACCCCTTCCCTCATTGATCTCAAAAGGCTTCTTCTCAACCTTGCTGTGACCCAAGAAGTTCCCCGCCCCACCCATCCCACTCGAGAGAAACTTCGAGGGTCCGCCTCGATCCAAGGGAAGCTCCATTTTTCCCTGCTCAGCTCCATATGTGTGTCTATTTCCGTGCTCCATCGAGAATGGGTTTGCTGCACGTCCCCAGGCAAGAAGAGGCCTGTCTCCCCTGTGGGGTTCCACCCCACGACCTATGTCAGCTCGAACGAGGAAAGCTCAGGCTCCGGACTCAGCATCAGATGAGGACTGAGGACACGTCAAAGACTGCGGAGGAATCCCCAGAGTCGCCTCCCAATTTGCACAGAGACTGGCGTCTCCTGAGGCCACAGGGGCGGGTCCCTGGGGTCCCTGTTGTAACTCGAAAGGACTCCTCAGCAACGTGAGAAAAATCAGAGGATTCTCCCCTGCAGGCGGGGTGAGGCCCTTATCCGCTGCGGCGTCTTGGGGGAAATCACCACTTCCTCTAGGACCTCGAAAGGCTCCTTCACATCCTTGCTGTGACCTAAGAAGTTCCCCACCTCACCCGTCTCCACTCGAGAGGAAACCCGAGGGTCCTGCTCGACCCAAGAGGAGCCCGGTTTTCTTCTACTCAGCTCCAGATGAAGGGCCCTTTCCCTGCTCTGTCAGGAAAGGATTCCTGGCACTCCCATCACATCCCGAGGAGGCGCTCGCAGCAAGTGAGTGGGGAGGAGCTGCAGGGGTCGGGCCACCACTCCCCAACACCCCCAAATGCCTCGTCCACTCCAGATGCAACTGACTGCCCTGCACTGCCTCGACTATTACCCCGAGGCTCATCTCCCGACACACTGGCACATGTGACAGCCCTGGGGTACCACGAGGGCAAACCACAGACCCCAGCGTCCCCTCGACAGAGAGCTGGACACTGCTGATGCAGCTGGGGAGGGAAGCGACCATGCAAGTCTCCAGGCGATGAGGTCTGACTCCCCTGTTGGGGCTCCAGGGGAACCCCAAGAAATATATCAGCATGGGCGAGGCAAGCTCATGCTCCGGCCTCAGCACCAGACAAACACAGATGACCCAGAAACGACTGGGGAGGAATCCCCAGAGGCGCCTCACAACTTGCTCGGAGACTGGCCTCTCCTGAGGCCACAGAGGCTAGTCCCTGTGATCCCCCTTGTAACTCCAGAGGACCCCCTCGTAACTCGAGAAAAATCAGAAGCTTCTCCCTGGATGTGGGGTGAGGCCCATGTCCGATGCGGCATCTCGGATGAAACCCCCCCTTCCCTCCTGGCCCTCAAAAGTCTCCTTCATACCCTTGCTGTGATGCAAGAAGTTCCCTGCCCCACCCATCCCCACTCGAGAGGAACCCCGAGGGTCCTGCCGCGACTCATGAGGAGCCTCGTTTTCCGCTGCTCAGCTCCAGATGAGGGGCCCTTTCCCGGATCTGTCGGGAAAGGGTTCCGGCTGTTCCCCTTCCATCCCAAGAGAAGGCTCTCACACCAGGAGAGTCGGGAGGAGCCTCAGGGGTCGGGCCACCATTCCCCAAGACACCCAAATGCCTCGTCCACTCCAGATGCACCTAACTGCCCTGCACTTCCTGGACAGTCACCCTGAGGCTCGACTCCTGACACACTGACAAGTGTGTCAGCTCTGGGGTAACTCAAGGGCACGCCACAGATCACTGTGTCCATTTGATGGGGAGCCGTACACTGCTACTGCAGCTGGGAAGGAAAGCGACCGTGCATGTCTCCATGCAAGACGAGGCCTGACTCCCCTGTGGGAGCTCCATGGGAACCCCAAGCCCTATGTCAGTATGGGCGAGGCAAGCTCAAGCTCCGGGATCAGCACCAGAAGAGGACTGAAGACCCGGCGACGACCAGGGAGTTGTCCCCAGTGGCGCCTCGCAACTAACCCAGAGACTGGCCTCTCCTGAGGCCACAGGGGCGGGTCCCTAGGGTCCATGTCTTAATTCGAGAGAACACCGCCGCAGCTCAAGAAAAATCAGAATCTTCTCCCCTGCAGGTGGCGTAAGGCCCTTGTCCGCTGCGTCTTCTTGGGGAAATCGCCCCTTCCTCTTGGACCTCAGAAGGCTCCTTCGCACCCTTGTTGTGATCCAAGAATTCCCACGACCCATCCGTCCCCACTCGAGATGAACCCCTAAGGTCCAGCCACGATTCAACAGGAGCCCCATTTTCCCCTGCTCAGCTCCAGATGAGGGGCCCTTTCCCTGCACTGTCTGGAAAAGTTTCCCCGCGTCCCCTCGCATCCCAAGAGGAGGCGCTCACACCAGGAGAGTCGGGAGGAGCCTCAAGGGTCGGGCCACCTTCTCCCAAGACCCCCAAATGCCTCGTCCACTCCAGATTCACCTGACTACCCAGCAGTGCCTCAGCTGTCTGCCTGAGGTTTGACTCCCGACATACTGGCATGTGTGACAGGCCTGGGTTCCGTATACAGCAAGCCACACATCCCTGTGTCCATTAGACAGGGAGCCCGACACTGCTCCTGCAGCTGGGGAGGAAAGCGGCCATCCAGTCTCCAGGCGAGATGAGGCCTGACTCCCCTATGTGGGCTCCAGGGGAACCCCAAGACCTATGTCAGCATGGGCGATGCAATCTCAGGCTCTGGCTTCAGCACCAGAAGAGGACAGAGGACCCAGCAACGACTAGGGAGGAATCCCCAGAGGCGACTCAGAACTCACACGGAGACTGGCCTCTCCTGAGTCCACAGGGGCGGGTCCCTGTGGTCCCCGTCCTAACTTGAGAGGACACCGCCTCAACTCGAGAGAAATCAGAAGTATCTCCCCTGGATGGGGGGTAACGCCCTTGTCTACTGCAGCGTCTCGGGGGAAATTCTCCCCTCCTTATTGGACCTCGAAAGGCTCCTTCACACCCTTGCTGTGACCCAAGAAGTTCCCTGCCCCACCCGTCCCCATTGGAGAGGAACACCAAGGGTCCCGCGGCAACTCAAGAGGAGCCCCATTTTCACCTGCTCAGCTCCATTTGAGGCGCCCTTTCCCTGCTCCATCCAGAAAGGGTTCCTGGCGCTCCCCTCACAACCCAAGAGGAGGCGCTCCCACCAGAAGAGTCAGGAGGAGCCTCAGGGGTTGGGCCACAATTCTCCAAGACCCCAAATGCCTCGTCCACACCAGATGCACCTGATTGCCCTGCACTGCCTCGACTGTCAGCCCGAGGCTCGACTCACGACACACTGGCACGTATGACTGCCCTGGGTACCTCTAGGGCAAGCCACAGATCCCTGTGTCTGCTCCACGGGGAAATGGACATGGCTGCTGCAGCTCTGGAGGATGTGGCCGTGAACTTCTCCAGGCGAGACGAGGCCTGACTCCCTTGTGGTGTCTCCAGGGGAACCCCAAACCTATGTCAGCACAGGCGAGACAAGCTCAGGTTCCGGCCTCAGCAACAGACGAGGACTGAGGACCCATCAACGACTGGGGAGGAATCCCCAGAGGCCCCTCACAACTCTCACGGAGACTGGCCTCTCCTGAGGCCAAAGGGGTGGGTCCCTGGGGTCCCCTGCATAATTTGAGAGGACCCCGCGGCAACTGGAGAAAAACAGGAAGCTTCTCCCATGCATTCGGCGTGAGGCCCGTTTCCGCGGCGGCATCTCGGAGCAAATGCGCCTTTCCCTCTTCGACCTTGAAAGTCTCCTTCACACCCTTGCTGCAACACAAGAAGTTCCCTGCCCCACCTGTCCCCACTCGAGAGGAATGCCGAGGGTCCTGCCCCAACTCAAGAGGACCCTCATTTTCCCCTGCTAAGTTCCAGATGAGGGGCCTATGCCATGCTCCGTCAGGAAAGGGTTACCGGCAATCCCCTTGCATCCCAAGAGGAGGCACTCGCACCAGCAGATTCGGGAGATACCTCAGGGGTCGGACCAACATTCCCAAGACGCCCAAATGCCTCATCCACTCCAGATGCACATGACTGCCCTGCACTGCTTCGACTGTCACCCCGAGGCTCGACTCTCGACACACTGGCACGTATGAGAGCCTTGGGGTATCTCAAGGACAAGCCACTGATCCCTGTGTAAACTCAAGGGGGAGCCGGACACTGTTGCTACAGCTGGGGAGGAAAGTGGCAGTGCACATCTCTAGGCGAAACGAGGCTTCACTCCTATGTGGGGGCTCCAGGGGACCCCCAAGACCTATGTCAGCACAGGTGAAGCAAGCTAAGGCTCTGCCTCAGCACCAGACGAGGACTGAAGACCCCAGGACCACTGGGGAGGAATCGCCAGATGCGCCTCACAACTTGCATGGAGACTGGCCTCTCCTGAGGCCACAGGGGCGGGTCCCTGGGGTCCCTGTCATATCTCGAGAGGACCCCACCACAACTCGAGAAAAACCAGAAGCTTCTCCCCTACATGCAGGGTTAGGCCCTTGTCCACTGTGGAGGCTCATGGGAAATCACTCCTTCACCCTTGGACCTCGAAAGGCTCCTTCGCATCCTTGCTGTGATCTAAGAAGTTCCCCGCCACACCAGTCCCCACACGAGAGGAACCCAGAGGGCCCCACCGCAACTCAAGAGGAGCCCCGTTTTCGCCTGTTCAGCTCCAGATGAGGGGCCCTTAACCTGCTCCGACAGGAAAGGCTTCTTGGCGCTCCCCTCCCATCCCAAGAGGAGGCGCTCGCACCAGGAGAGTCGGGAGGATCCTCATGGGTCGGGCCACCATCCCCAAGACACCGAAATACCTCGTCCACTCCAGATGCACCTGACTGCCATGCACTGCCTCGACTGTCACCCTGAGTTTCGACTCCCGACAAAATGGCACGTTTGACAGCTCTGGGGTACCTCGGGGGCAAGCCACAGATCCCTGTGTCCACACAACGGGGAGCAGGACACTGTTGCTGCAGCTGGGGAGGAAAGCAGCCATGCAAATTCCTGGCGAGATGAGGCCTGACTCCTCTGTGCGGCTTCCAGGGGAACCCAGAGTCCTATGTCAGCATAGGCGAGGCAAGCTCAGACTCCGGCCTCAGCACCAGATGAGGACTGAGGACCCGGTGACAACTGGGGAGGATTTCCCAGAGGTGCCTCGCAACTCGCACGGAGACTGGCCTCTCCTGAGTCTCCAGGGGCAGGTCCCTGGGGTCCCCATCATAACTCGAGAGGACCCCGCCGCAACTCGAGATAAACCAGAAGCTTCTCCCCAGCAGGCAGGATGAGGCCCTTGTCAGCCGCGGCATCTCAGGGGAAATCCTCCCTTACCTGTTGTACCTCGAAAGGCTCCTTCACACCTTGCTGTTACCAAAGAAGTTCTCGTCCCCACACGTCCCCACTAGATAGGAACCCCGAGGGTCCCAAGGCGACTCAAGAGTGGCCCCGTTTTCCCCTGCTCACCTCCAGATGAGGGGCCCTTTCCCTACTCCGTCGGAAAATGGTTCCTGGCACTCCCCTCCCATCCCGAGTGGAGGCGCTCTCACCAGGAGCGTCGGGAAGAGCCTTAGGGATTGGTCCGCCATTCTCAAAACACCCAAATGCATCGTCCACTCCAGATGCACATAAGTGCCCGGCACTGCCTCGACTGTCACCATGAGGTAAAACTCCTGACACACTGGCACATGTGACAGCCCTGGGGTACCTCGAGCGCAAGCCACAGATCACTGTGTCCCCAAGACTGGGACCCGGCACTGCTGCTGCAGCTGGGGAGGCAAGCAGCCATGCAAGTTTCCAGCCGAGAAGAGGCCTGACTCATGGTAACCCAGGTTGTCACCCGTGCCAGTGTGTCGGGAGACAAGCCTCGGGGTGACAGTCGAGGCAGTGCAGGTCAATCAGGCTCATCTGGACTGGACGAGGCATTTGGATGTTTTGAGTCACGGCGGGACTCTCGGTGTTCCTCTCGAGTGGGGTCGGGTGGGGCCGGGAACTTCTTAGTTTACAGCAAGGGTGTGAAGGAGCCTTTTGAGGTCCAGGAGGAAAGGGTTGATTTCCCCCGAGACGCCACAGCGGACAAGGGCCTCACCCCGCCTACAGGGGGGATTCTTCTAGTTTTTCTCAAGTTGCGGCGGTGTCCTCTCGAGTTACGATGGGGACACCAGTGATCCGTCCCTCTGGCCTCAGCAGAGGCCAGTCTCCATGAGAGTTGGGAGGCGACTCTGGGGATTGCTCCCAAGTCATCGCTGGTTCCTCAGTCATCGTCTGGTGGTGAGGCCAGAGCCTGATCTTGCCTCGCCCATGCTGACATAGGTCTTAGGGTTCCCCAGAGCACCCACAGGGGAGTCAGGCCTCGTCTCGCCAGGAGACGTGCTGCGACGCTTTCATCCCCAGCTGCAGCAGCAGTGTCTGAACACCTGTGGAGCAGACACAGGGATGTGTGGCTTGCCCTCGAGGTACTCCAAGGCAGTCACACGTGCCAGTTTGTTGGGAGTCGAGACTTGAGCAGACAATCGAGGCAGTGCAGGGTAGTCAGGTTCATCTGGAGTGGACAAGATATTTGGGGATTTGGGGGAATTGTGGCAAGAAACCTGAGGCACTTCCCGACTCTCCTCGTGCGAGCGCCTCCACTTGGGATACTAGGGGAATGCCGGGAACCCTTTCCCAATGGAGCAGGGAAAGGGCCCCTCATCTGGAGCTGAGCAGGGCAAAGCGGAGCTCCTCTTGAGTTGCAGCATGACACTCTGTGTTCGTCTCGAGTGGAGACCTGTGGGGTGGGGAACTTCCTTGGGTCACAGCAAGGAGTGAGGAGCCTTTTGAGACCCAAGAGGAAGGGGTGATTTCCCCCGAGACACCACAGCGGACAAGGGCCTCACACCGCCTGCTGGGGAGAAGCTTCTGTATTTTCTCCAGTGGCGGCGGAGTCCACTCGAGTTCCAACTGTGACCCCAGGGACATGCCCCTGTGGCCTCAGGAGAGGGCAGTCTCCATGTGAGTTGACAGGCGCCTTGGGGGATCCCTCCCCAGTCGTCGCCGAGTCCTCAGTCCTCGTCTGCTGCTGAGGCCAAAGCCAGAGCTGGCATCCCCCGTGCTGATATAGGGCTTGGGGTTCCACTGGAGCCCACAAAAGGGAGTCAGGCTTCCTCTCGCCTGGAGACGTGCAAGGACGCTTACCTCCCCAACTGTAGCAGCAGTGTTTGGCTCCCCTTCTAGAGGACACAGGGATCTGTGGCTAGCCCTCGAGGTATTCCAGGTTGTCACACGTGCCAGTGTGTCTGGAGCCAAGCCTCGGGACACAGCCGAGGCAGTGAAGCACAGTCAAGTTCATCTGGAGTGGAAGAGGATTTTGGGAGTCTTGAAGAATGGTAGCGTGACCCCTGAGGCTCCTCTTGACTTTCGCGGTGCAAGCATATCCTATTCAGAAGTGTGGGGAGTGCCGGAAACCCTTTCCAGATGGAGCAGGGAAAGGCCTCCTCATCTGGAGTTGAGTAGGGGAAAACGGGGCTACACTTAAGTTGAGGCAGGACCCTCGGGGCTCCCCTCGAGTGAGGACGGGTGAGGCGGGGAACGTCTTGGGTCACAGCAAGTGTGTGAAGGAGCCTTTCGAGGTTCAAGAGGGAAGGGGTGATTTCCCCCAAGACACCGTAGCAGACAAAAGCCTCACCACGCCTGCAGGGGAGAAGCTTCTGGTTTTTCTCGAGTTGCAGTGGGGTCCTCTTGAGTTATGATGGGGATCCCAGGGACCCGCCCCTGTGGCCTCAGGAGAGGCCAGTCTCCGTGCCAGTTGCATGGCCCTTCTGGGGATTCCTCGCCAGTCGTCGCTGTGTTCTCTGTCCTGGTGTGCTGCTGAGGCCGGAGGCAGAGCTTTCATGGCCCATGGTGACATAGGTCTTGGGGTTCACCTGGAGCCCACACAGGGGAGTCAGACCTCCTCTCGCCTGGAGACGTGCAAGGACGCTTACCTCCCCAACATCATCAGCAGTGTTTGGCTCCCTTTCTAGGGGACACAGGGATCTGTGGCTAGCCCTCGTGGTACCTCAGGTTGTCACACGTGCCAGTGTGTTGGGAGTCAAGCCTCAGGGTGACAGTTGAGGCAGTGCAGGTCAATCAGGTTCATCTAGACTGGACGTAGCATTTGGGGGTCTCGGGATATGGTGGTCCGACCCTTGAGGCACCTCCCCACTCTCCTGGAGCGAGCTAGCCTCTCCCGTGTAGACATAGGTCTTGGGGTTCCCCTTGCACCCCCTTAGGGGACTCAGGCCTGGTCGCGCCTGGAGACGTGCACGTCCGCTTTCCTCCCCAGCTGCAGCAGCAGTGTCCAGCTCCCCAGCGAGAAGACCCAGGGATTTGTGTCTTGCCCTCAAGGTGCCCCAGTGCTGGCACAAGTGCCAGTGTGTCAGGAGTCGAGCTTCGGTGTCACAGTCGAGGCAGTGCAGGGCAGTCATGTGCATCTGGATTGAACAAGCCACTTGGGGGTCTTGAGGATTGGTTGCCGGACACCTGAGTCTCCTCCTGACTCTCCTGGTGTGAGCGCCTCCTCTTGGGATGCAAGGGGAGTGCCGGGAAACCTTTCCTGATGGAACAGGTAAAGGGCCCCTCATCTGGAGCTGATCAGGGGAAAACAAGGCTGCTCTTGAGTCGCGGTGGGACCCTCAGGGATCCTCTCAAGTGGGGACGTGTGGGGCTGGGAATTTCTTGGGTCACAGCAAGGCTGTGGAAGAGCCTTTCAAGGTCCAAGAGCGAAGGGGTGACTTCCCCTGAGACGCTGCTCCCGACTAAGGCCTCACCCGGCCTGCAGGGGAGAAGCTTCTGGTTTTTTTCTAGTTGTGGAGCAGTCCTTTCGAGTTATGACTGGGACCCCAGGGACCCGCTCTTGTGGCCTCAAGAGAGGCTAGTCTCCGTTCGATTTGCAAGGCAACTCTAGGGATTCCTCAACATTCGTCGCTGGGTCCTCAGTCCTCATCTGCTGCTGAAGCTGGAGCCTGAGCTAGCCTCGCCATGATGACATAGGTATTGGGGTCACCGAGGCGACCCCACAGGGTAGTCAGGCCTCATCTCGCCCGGAGACATGCATGGCCCCTTTCCTCCCCAGCTGCAGGAGCACTGTCCGGCTCCCAGTCGAGTGGACACAGGGATCTGTTGCTTGCCCTCAAGCAACCCCAGTCCTATATCGCGTGCCGGTGTGTCAGGATCGAGGATCGGGGTGACAGTCGAGGCAGTGCAGAGCACTCAAGTGCATCTGGAGTGGACAAGGCATTTGGGAGTCTTAGGGGAAGTTGGTCCAACCCCTGAGGCTCCTACCTACTCTCCTGGTGGGAGCGACTCCTCTTGGGATGTGAGGGCATCGTTGGGAACCCTTTCCCAACGGAACAGGAAAAGGGCTCCTCATCTGGAGCTGAGCAGGGGAAAATGGGGCTCCTCTTGAGTCGCAGTGGGAACCTCTGTGTTCCTCTCAAGTGGGGACCAGTGGGGCAGGGAACTTCTTGGGTCACAGCAAGGGTGTGAAGGAGCCTTTCGAGGTCCAAGAGGGAAGGGGTGATTTCCCCCAAGACACCGTAGCAGACAAAAGCCTCACCACGCCTGCAGGGGAGAAGCTTCTGGTTTTTCTCGAGTTGCAGTGGGGTCCTCTTGAGTTATGATGGGGATCCCAGGGACCCGCCCCTGTGGCCTCAGGAGAGGCCAGTCTCCGTGCCAGTTGCATGGCCCTTCTGGGGATTCCTCGCCAGTCGTCGCTGTGTTCTCTGTCCTGGTGTGCTGCTGAGGCCGGAGGCAGAGCTTTCATGGCCCATGGTGACATAGGTCTTGGGGTTCACCTGGAGCCCACACAGGGGAGTCAGACCTCCTCTCGCCTGGAGACGTGCAAGGACGCTTACCTCCCCAACATCATCAGCAGTGTTTGGCTCCCTTTCTAGGGGACACAGGGATCTGTGGCTAGCCCTCGTGGTACCTCAGGTTGTCACACGTGCCAGTGTGTTGGGAGTCAAGCCTCAGGGTGACAGTTGAGGCAGTGCAGGTCAATCAGGTTCATCTAGACTGGACGTAGCATTTGGGGGTCTCGGGATATGGTGGTCCGACCCTTGAGGCACCTCCCCACTCTCCTGGAGCGAGCTAGCCTCTCCCGTGTAGACATAGGTCTTGGGGTTCCCCTTGCACCCCCTTAGGGGACTCAGGCCTGGTCGCGCCTGGAGACGTGCACGTCCGCTTTCCTCCCCAGCTGCAGCAGCAGTGTCCAGCTCCCCAGCGAGAAGACCCAGGGATTTGTGTCTTGCCCTCAAGGTGCCCCAGTGCTGGCACAAGTGCCAGTGTGTCAGGAGTCGAGCTTCGGTGTCACAGTCGAGGCAGTGCAGGGCAGTCATGTGCATCTGGATTGAACAAGCCACTTGGGGGTCTTGAGGATTGGTTGCCGGACACCTGAGTCTCCTCCTGACTCTCCTGGTGTGAGCGCCTCCTCTTGGGATGCAAGGGGAGTGCCGGGAAACCTTTCCTGATGGAACAGGTAAAGGGCCCCTCATCTGGAGCTGATCAGGGGAAAACAAGGCTGCTCTTGAGTCGCGGTGGGACCCTCAGGGATCCTCTCAAGTGGGGACGTGTGGGGCTGGGAATTTCTTGGGTCACAGCAAGGCTGTGGAAGAGCCTTTCAAGGTCCAAGAGCGAAGGGGTGACTTCCCCTGAGACGCTGCTCCCGACTAAGGCCTCACCCGGCCTGCAGGGGAGAAGCTTCTGGTTTTTTTCTAGTTGTGGAGCAGTCCTTTCGAGTTATGACTGGGACCCCAGGGACCCGCTCTTGTGGCCTCAAGAGAGGCTAGTCTCCGTTCGATTTGCAAGGCAACTCTAGGGATTCCTCAACATTCGTCGCTGGGTCCTCAGTCCTCATCTGCTGCTGAAGCTGGAGCCTGAGCTAGCCTCGCCATGATGACATAGGTATTGGGGTCACCGAGGCGACCCCACAGGGTAGTCAGGCCTCATCTCGCCCGGAGACATGCATGGCCCCTTTCCTCCCCAGCTGCAGGAGCACTGTCCGGCTCCCAGTCGAGTGGACACAGGGATCTGTTGCTTGCCCTCAAGCAACCCCAGTCCTATATCGCGTGCCGGTGTGTCAGGATCGAGGATCGGGGTGACAGTCGAGGCAGTGCAGAGCACTCAAGTGCATCTGGAGTGGACAAGGCATTTGGGAGTCTTAGGGGAAGTTGGTCCAACCCCTGAGGCTCCTACCTACTCTCCTGGTGGGAGCGACTCCTCTTGGGATGTGAGGGCATCGTTGGGAACCCTTTCCCAACGGAACAGGAAAAGGGCTCCTCATCTGGAGCTGAGCAGGGGAAAATGGGGCTCCTCTTGAGTCGCAGTGGGAACCTCTGTGTTCCTCTCAAGTGGGGACCAGTGGGGCAGGGAACTTCTTGGGTCACAGCAAGGGTGTGAAGGAGCCTTTCGAGGTCCAAGAGGGAAGGGGTGATTTCCCCCAAGACACCGCAGCGGACAAGGGCCTCACCCTGCTTGCAGGGGAGAAGTTTCAGATTTTTCTCGAAATGTGGCGGGGTCCTCTTGAGTTATGATGAGGAACCCAGGGACCCGCCACTGTCGCATCAGGAGAGGCCAGTTTCTGTGCGAGTTGCGAGGTGCCTCTTGGGATTCCTCCCCAGTCATTGCTGGGTCCTCAGTACTCGTCTGGTTCTGACGCCGGAGCCTGAGCTTGCGTCGCCAGTGCTGACATAGGTCTTGGGGTTCACCTTGAGCCCCCCAAAAGGTGTCAGGCCTCGTCTCGCCTGGAGACGTGTATGGCCGCTTTCCTCCCCAGCTGCAGCAGCAGTGTCTGGATCCCCGTGGAGCGGACACAGTGATCTGTGACTTGCCCTCGAGGTACAGCAGGGCTGTCACACGTGCCAGTGTGTCGGGAGTCGAGCCTCGGGATTACAGTCGAGGCAGTGCAGAGCAGTCAGGTTCATCTTGAGTGGACGAGGCATTTGGGGGTCCTGGGGAATGGTGGCCCAATCCCTGAAGTTCCTCCTGACTCTCCGGATGCAAGCCCCTCCACTTAGGATGTGAGGGGAGCGCCAGGAATCCTTTCTCGACAGAGCAGCGAAAGGGCCCCTAATCCAGAGCTGAGCAGGGGGAAACTGGGCTCCTCTTGAGTCACGGCGGGATCCTCGGGGTTCCTCTCGAGTGGTGATGGTTGAGGCAGTGAACTTCTTGGGTCACAGCAAGGGTGTGAAGGAGCCTTTCGAGGTCCAAGAGGGAAGGGAAGATTTTCCCAGAGATGCTGCAGCAGACAAGCCCTCACCCTGCGTGCAGGGGAGAAGCTTCTGGTTTTTCTCGAATTGTTGCGGCGTTCTCTCCAGTTACGACGGGGACCCCAGAGACCCGCCCTTTTGGCCTCAGGTGAGGCCATTCTCCCTGTGAATTGCGGGGCACCTCCTGGGATTCCACCCCAGTCATTGCCGGGTCCTCAGTCCTCGTCTGGTGCTGAGGCCGGAGCCTGAGCTTGCCTAGCCCATGCTCTCGTAGGTCTTGGGGTTCCACTGGAGCCCCCACAGGAGAATCAGCCCGCGTCTTGCCTGGAGTCGTGCACTGCCACTTTCCTCCCCAGCTGCAGCAGCAGTGTCCGGCTCCCCTTCAAGCACACACATGGATCTGTGGCTTGCCCTTGAGGTACCCCAGGGCTGTCACACGTGCCAGTGTGTCGGGAGTCGATCCTCGGGTTGACAGTCGAGGCAGTGCAGGGCAGTCAGGTTCATCTGGAGTGGATGAGGCATTTGGGGGTCTTGAGAAAAGTGGCCCGATCCCTGAGACTCCTCCTTACTCCCCTGGTGTGAGCGCCTCATCTTGAGATACGAGGGGAGCAGGGGCAACCCTTTTCCGATGGATCAGGGAAAGGGCCCCTCATCTGGAGCTGAGCAGGAGAAAAGGGGACTNTGCGTGCAGGGGAGAAGCTTCTGGTTTTTCTCGAATTGTTGCGGGGTTCTCTCCAGTTACGACGGGGACCCCAGAGACCCGCCCTTTTGGCCTCAGGTGAGGCCATTCTCCCTGTGAATTGCGGGGCGCCTCCTGGGATTCCACCCCAGTCATTGCCGGGTCCTCAGTCCTCGTCTGGTGCTGAGGCCGGAGCCTGAGCTTGCCTAGCCCATGCTCTCGTAGGTCTTGGGGTTCCACTGGAGCCCCCACAGGAGAATCAGCCCGCGTCTTGCCTGGAGTCGTGCACTGCCACTTTCCTCCCCAGCTGCAGCAGCAGTGTCCGGCTCCCCTTCAAGCACACACATGGATCTGTGGCTTGCCCTTGAGGTACCCCAGGGCTGTCACACGTGCCAGTGTGTCGGGAGTCGATCCTCGGGTTGACAGTCGAGGCAGTGCAGGGCAGTCAGGTTCATCTGGAGTGGATGAGGCATTTGGGGGTCTTGAGAAAAGTGGCCCGATCCCTGAGACTCCTCCTTACTCCCCTGGTGTGAGCGCCTCATCTTGAGATACGAGGGGAGCAGGGGCAACCCTTTTCCGATGGATCAGGGAAAGGGCCCCTCATCTGGAGCTGAGCAGGAGAAAAGGGGACTCCTCTTTGATCACGGCCAGACCCTCGGGGGTCCTCTAGAGTGGGGACGGGTGGGGTGGGGAATATCTTGGGTCACAGCAAGAGTGTGAAGGAGCCTTTCAAGGTCAAAGAGGGAAGGGTTGATTTTGCCTGAGATGTCACACTGGACAAGGGCCTCACCCCGTCTGCAGCGGAGAAGCTCCTCGTTTTCCTTGCCTTGTGGCGTAGTCCTCTTGACTTATAACGGGGAATTCAGGGACCCGCCCCTGTGGCCTCTGGATAGGCCAGGCTCCGTGCGAGTTGAGACGTGCCTCTGGGGATTCCTCCCCAGTCGTCGCGGGGTTCTCAGTCCTTGTCTGGTGCTGAGGCCAGAGCCAGAGCTTCCCTCGCCCATGCTGACATAGGTCTTGGGGTTCCCCTCTAGCCCCAAAGGGAAGTCAGGCCTCATCTCGCCTGGATACGTGCATGGCTGCTTTCCTCCCCAGCTGTAGCAACAATGTCCAGCTCCACGTTGAGTGGACAGAGGGATCTGTGGCTTGCCCTCGAGGTACCCCAAGGCTGTCACAGATGCCAGTGTGTCGGGAGTCGAGCCTCGGGGTGATAGTCGAGGCAGTGCAGTGCAGTCAGGTGCAACTGGAGTGGACGAGGCATTTGGGGGTGTTGGGGAATGGTGGCCCGACCCCTGAAATCCCCCCAAATCCTCTGTTGCGAGCGCCTCTTCTTGGGATGTGAGAGAAGCGCCAGGAACCCTTTCCCTTCAGAGCAGAAAAAGGGCCCCTCATCTGGAGCTGAGCAGGGGAAAACGGGGCTCCTCCTGAGTCGCAGTGGGACTCTCGGTGTTCCTCTCAAGTGGGGAGGGGTGGGGCATGGAACTTCTTGGGACACAGGGAGAGTGTGAAAGATCCCTTCATGGGTCAAGAGGGAAGGGGGCATTTTCACGAGACGCCACAGCAGACAAGGGCCTCACCACGCCTGCAGGGAAGAAGCTTCTGGTTTTTCTCCAGTTGTGGTGGGGTCCTCTCGAGTTACAACGGGGACCCTAGGGACCAGCACCAGTGGCCTCAGGTGAGGCCAGTCCCCGTGAGAGTTGTGAGGTGCCACTGGGGATACCTCCCCAGTCGTCACTGGGTCCTAAGTCCTCATCCGTTGCTGAGGCTGGAGCCTGAGCTTGCCTTGGCAGTGCTGACAAAGGTCTTGGTGTTCCCTGGAGCCCCATAGGGGAGTCAGGCCTCATCTTTCCTGGAGACGTGCACCGCCAGTTTCCTCCCCAGCTGCAGTGGCACTGTCCAGCTCCCCATCAAGCAGACACAGGTATCTGTGGCTTGCCCTCGAGGTAACCCAGGGCTGTCACACATGCCAGTGTGTGGGGATTCGAGCCTTAGGGTGACAGTCGAGGAAGTCCACGGCAGTCAGGTGCTTCTGGAGTGGACGAGGCATTTGGGTGTCTTGGGGAATGGTGGTCCGACCCCTGAGGCTCCTCTCGACTATCATGGTGTGAGCGCCTCCTCTTGCGATGCGAGGGGAGCGCCGGGAAACCTTTCCTGAAGGAGCAGGGAAATTGCCCCTCATCTGGAGCTAAGCAGGGTAAAACGGGGCTCCACTTGAGTCGCGGCAGGACACTCAAGGTTCCTCTCAAGTGGGGACAGGTGGAGTGGGGAACGTCTTGGGTCACAGAAAGGGTGTGAATAAGACTTTCGAGGTCCAAGAGGGAAATGTTGACTTCCCCCGAGACTCCACAGCGGACAAGGGCCTCACTCTGCCTGCAGGGGAGAAGCTTCTGGTTTTTCTCAAATAGCGGCAGGGTCCTCTCGAGTTACGACAGGAACCCCAGGGACCCGCCCCTGTGGTGTCAGGGGAGGCCAGTCTCCATGCAAGTTTGGAGGCGCCTCTGGGGATTTCTCCCCAGTAGTCACCGAGTCCTCTGACCTCGTCTGGTGCTGAGGCTGGAGGCTGAGCTTGCCTCGCCCATGCTGACATAGGTCTTGGGTTTCCCCTGGAGCCCCCACAGGGGAGTCAGGCCTCGTTTCGCCTGGAGACCTGCATGGTCGCCTTCATCCCCAGCTACAGCAGCAGTGTCGGACTTCCCATTGAGAGGACACAGGGATCTGTGGCTTGCCATACACGTATCCCAGGGTTGCCACTCATGACAGTGTTCCAGGAGTCAAGTCTCGGGCTGACAGTTGAGGAAGTGCAAGGCAGTCAGGTTCATCTGAATTGGACGAGGCATTTGGGGGTCTTGAGGAATGGTGGCCCGACCCCTGAGGCTCCGCCCAACACTCCCGGTGGGCATGCCTCCTCTTGGGATGGAATGGGAGCGCCGGGAATCCTTACCTGACGTAGGAGGAAAATGGCCCCTCATCTGGAGATGAGCAGGGGAAAACGGGGCTCCTCTTCAGGCTCGGCGGGACCCTCGGGGTTCCTCTCAAGGGGGAATGGCTCGGGCGGGGAACTTCTTGGGTAACAGCAAGAGTGTGAAGAAGACTTTTGAGGTTCAAGAGTTAAGGGGGGATTTCCTGTGAGATGCCCCAGAGGACAAGAGCCTCACCCCACCTGCAGGGGAGAAGCTTCTGGTACTTCTTGAGTTGAGGCTGGGTCCTCTCGAGTTATGACGGGGACCCCAGGGACCCGGCCCTGTGGCCTCAGGAGAGGCCAGTCTCCATGCTAGTTGCAAGGCGCCTCTGGGGATTCCTCCCCAGTCGTTGCCGGGTCCTCAGTACTCATCTGGGGCTGAGGCCAGGAGCCTGAGCTTGGCTAGCCCGTGCTGACATAAGCCTTGTGGTTCCCCTGGACCCCCTCAGGGGAGTC
>SJYW01038580.1:0-15605 GCA_006410735.1 Raphicerus campestris
GGAAGATCCCCTGGAGAAGGAAATGGAAACCCACTCCAGTACTCTTGCCTGGAAAATCCCATGGATGGAGGAGCCTGGTGGGCTGTAGTCAGTCCGTGGGGTCGCAAAGAGTTGGACATGACTGAGCAACTTCACTCATTAAGTGTGGAAAAGTGGTAACTTAGCAGGTCTGGCTGCTCAAGCTGTGCACATTCCCCAAAAAGATTTGTCTTCAGGAACAGCCCTTGGCGAAGATGAACTCTAAACCCTTAGAATATTCTGCCTAATCAGAGTGTTTTTGCATGTTCAGGGCCTTGAATCATGCAGTACCAGTTTAACCGGATAGTTTATCCTAACAATGTGATTTTTTTTTAAATGAATGCCTATTTTGCTCTGAGAGGCTGGACTCTGAGTAGCTGAGGTCAGTCATGCAAGCACTGTGTGCTTGTGTTTCTGACTTTCAATAAAACCCTGGACACCGAAGTTCAAGTGAGCTTCTCTGGTGGACAGCAGTTTGCACGTGTTGTTACACAGTGGTGCTGGGAGAATGAAGTGCTTGTGTTACTCTAAAGGGAGGGGACACGTGAAACTTTGCACTTGGTTTCTCCTGGACATCATCCTAGATGCCTTTTCTCTTTGCTGGTATTAATCCAAATCTTCTCCCTGCAATACCTGTATGATAGTTTGTCTGAGTTCTATGAGTCCTTCTAGTGAATCATCCAGCCTGAGAGTGGCCTTGGCGACCCCCAACACAGCATTCAAGGTTATAATTCATCTGAATACAGTTTTCACTGTGTTCCAGAGGCTTTAGCATGCAGTGACCATCCTTTCATTGCTTCCTCTATCATTCAGGATTTCATTTTGACTGTTCTGTTCTAGCCAAGATATATTTAGAAGTAAATTTCTTATTTTCTGAGCCATAGGGGCATAGTCTAACTTTTTCTCATTTTATTGGATGATGATTAGACAGTGTGTTCTTTAAAATTTCAACATTTGTAAATGTTTTCTCCTCTTTGTATGCAGTACATTCATAATAAAACATCATGTCTTTAGTATTATATGAAGATAAGATGGGACTTCCCTGATAGCTCAGTTGGTAAAGAATCTGCCTGCAGTGCAGGAGACCCCAGTTCATTTCCTGGGTCAGGAAGATCCCCTGGAGAAGGAATATGCTACCCACTCCAGTATTCTTGGGCTTCCCTTGTGGCTCAGCTGGTAAAGAATCTGCCCACAATGCGGGAAATCCAAGTCTGATTCCTGTGTTGGGAAGATCCCCTGGAGAAGGGCAGTATTCTGCCCTAGAGAATTCCATGGACTGTATAGTCCATAGGGTCACAAGGAGTCGGACATGACTGACTTTCACTTACGAAGATAGGATACTATTACTTTGTATTAATATTTTGGACACTCTCTTTTGCCACTGTTTTCCCCCCATGTACATTTAGAATATCTTTTAATTTTACTTAACTCTCTCCTATTGTCAACTCCCAGCTTTTGCTGAATATGTAGCTTTTTAGTGTAAGACAGTCATTAGCATTTTAGTCCCAGTGTGTGGCAGGAAGAAACTCTGTGCTGAATATGGATCAGATCTACCAGAGGCAGCTTGAATTATTTCTATAGCTGTGGAGAAAAGAACCGGTGAGGGGGTGGGGAAAGCTTTCTGAAAAACAGGAGGACATGCAGTGTGGTGGATTCATTATCACAAGTCCAGATAGTTCACATCCTGAGTGGTAGGTTTATTTTTCCCAAGTCTTGATGAGCTAATTTAGAGCAGAAGTGAACAAAATCAATTTCCTATAACAATGTTTTCAAGCTTTGTGGTTAAACCATTATATTTACAAACCTACTTGTCAAATACTTATATTTCCCAAGAAGTTTTGTTTTTTTCTCTTAATGATCAGTAAATATCAGGACAGCATCTCTTCCAGAGTTAGTTTAATCTCAGAGACCTTGGATCTTTCCAGGTAGTTTCCAGCACTGTTTGTTTAAAGTCTCTGGTAACTACCAGGATGTAAATATTTTTCATCATTCTCCTTATGTTGCTAAGAAAAGCAGTATCAACATAGCCCTTGAAGAGTTACGTCATCAAAGACGACTTTCCTCTCAAGGCTTCTTATCAATTAAAAGTGTAAATTAGTTTTCTATAATTAAAGTCAGTCAAATGAAGTCTCTAATTTCTAGTCTTAGTATCTGACCAGTCTTCATTTAAAGATTTATAAATTTGAAGGGTTTCCACTGATTACTGTTTTCTCTTTTCATCTTTCTGATCTCTATTCTGAATGTTTTATTATTTGACTGAAAGCTTTTTTTCTTGAATATTATCCTTGGATGAGTTTCATGGATATGTTTTAAGCCTTGAATATTCATAAATATATTTTCCTCGATGGGTGAATGGTATCTTAGATGGAAGTGTTCCTTGCATTGCAGAGGTGTTCTTTTAACCAAAAATCTACAGCCATCTCCCATGTTCATTCTGCAGATACCCTTTATGCTAGTCTAGTTTGTGTGTACATGTGTTTGAGTGTGTGTGTGTGTGTGTGTGTGTGTGTGTGTGAAAGAGAGAGAGAGAGAGAGAGAGAATTATTATTATTCCTGTCTAAAATCTTGTAAAAATTTTAGTTTTAGATTTCAAGAATTTTGACAAGAAATGCAAATAGGGATGTCTCTAGAATTCTCTTATTGAACTGTAGACTCAGTTAATGGGGTAGGTAGAATAATGGCCTCTGGAAGATGTCTTAATCACCAAAATCTGTGACAGCCTTATCACATCAGAATTAAAGATGTAGATGGAATTAAGGTTGCTAATCAATTGACCTTGCAATGGAGAGATTATCCTGGATTATCTGGGTGGTCCCGGTGTGACCACAACAACTCCCCTAAGTGAATGAGGGCAGCAGGAGGGTCAGAGTCCAAGACTGAAAATTTGCCTATGCTGCTTTGAAGATGGAGAAAAGGACCCGGAGCTGAGGGAGGTAGGTACCTCTAGATGCTGGAAAAGGCAAGGAAACAGATTCAGCCTCCTTAATTTTAGCCCGGTGAGCTAAAATTTGATTTCCAGAACCCTAAATAAATAAATTATTGTTGCTTTCTATTAAACTTGTGATCATTTGTTTCTGCAACAACAGGAAGTTAATACAGTTGAGCTTGCATCAAGAGGAAAACAATCCTACCTAAGCTTTTTCTTGTTGTCCTGGTCAGAGGTTTTGTTTCTGTCTCCCAGGTCTGCTTATGGCTGGCAGGTGCCAGGCTGTGGAGAAATAGCTGGAAACTATAGTTAGGAGGAGGACTTCCCTGATAGCTCAGTTGATAAAGAATCCTCCTGCAATGCAGGAGACCGTGGTTCAATTCCTGGATTGAGAGATTTCCCTGGAAAAGGGAAAGGCTACCCTTTCCAGTATTCTGGCCTGGGAAATTCCATGGACTGCATAGTCCATGGAGTCACAGAGTCGGACACTACTGAGTGACTTTCATTTTCATTTATAATTAGGAGGGGAGGGCAGCAAGAAATCACGCAAGTGTCACCTTGCTATTCTCATCATTGGAGCTTCCTGGTGGTACAGTGGGTAAGAATTCGCCTGCCAGTGGAGGGGACCTAGTGCAGGAAGATCCTGCCTGCTGCAGAGCTAAGCCTGTGTGCCACAGCTACTGAGGCCATGTGCCTGGAGCCTGTTGTTCCACAAGAGAAAAGTCACTGCAGCAAGAAGCCCACACACTGAAACTAGACAGTAGACCCCCGTTGCTGCAACTAGAGAAAAGCTTGAGTGGCAGCCAAGACACAGCACAGTCAAACAATAAATTTAAAAATAAAGAATGAAAAAAAATTATCATTATTTACCTTTTCAACCTTATGTCCTGCCATCCCTAGCACAATACCTTCACCTTAGACTTCATTTCTTTAGTCAAGCTAGGCTACTTACTGTTCTTCTGCATCCTTCATTTGAATTTTAATATTATAATAGGTTATAAATGTAGAGGTTACAGGCAAAAGAGAAAGAGAGAGAAAAGAACTAGACCAGAGATACAAACAAAGCCATAGTCAGGTATAGCTTTTGTCATCTGGGAGGTAAAACTAGTACAATTGTAGGTGAGAGTGTTTGACACCCCCAGAACTCTGTAGACAAAGAGGTCCTCTACCTGCAGTAAACAGATAAATTAATGGGAATAATTAACATGACCGATGGTAAAACCAAGATAAGGCTCAAGAAAAGAACTGACTGGATAGGGATAAAGCCAAGCCTGAGACTTCCAGTCGGGAATTAAAAGACGACAGATCAAATTAAGTAGTCCAGCACACCATTTAGATTTTGAATTTGCTTGTTAATTAGAAGGCTTGCTCTATTTGGCAGTAATTACTCATGGCTGGAAAATTTGCAAGATGCAGTAGCACGCATTTAATGGACGAAATGCACTTCTCTAGCAAAAGTGTATGTCACCAAGGGCAGAAATATGATAGAAGGCAGAGGAATATGTCCCAGGATGTCAGACTAAAGGAAAACAGCCATTTAAGAAATGCATGTAGGGCTTTCCTGGTAGTTTAGTGGTGAAGAATCTGCCTGACTGTGCAGGAAACATGGATTCAATTCCTGGACTGGGAGGATCCCACATGCTGTGAAGCCACTGACCCCATGTGCAACAAATATTAAGCCTGTGCTCCAGAACCCAGGAGCTGCAACTACTGAGGCCCATGAGTCTAGAGCTTGTCCTCCGCAGAAAGAGAAGCCAGCTCAATGAGAAGCCCATGCACCACAACTAGAGAGCTCAGTTCAGTCAGTTCAGTCGCTCAGTTGCGTCCGACTCTTTGTGACCCCATGGACTGCAGCACACCAAGCTTCCCTGTCCATCACCAACTCCCGGAGCTTACTCAAACTCATATCCATTGCATTGGTGATGCCAGTCAACCATCTCATCCTCTGCCATCCCCTTCTCCTCCTGCCTTCAATCTTTCCCAGCATCAGGGTCTTTTCCAATGTGTCAGTTCTTCACATCATGTGGTCAAAGTATTGGAATTTCAGCTTCAGCATCAGTCCTTCCAATGAATATTCAGGATTGATTTCCTTTAGGATTGACTGGATCTCCTTGGCGTCCAAGGGACTCTCAAGAGTCTTCTCCAACACCACAGTTTAAAAGCGTTAATTCTGCACTCAGCTTACTTTATAGTCCACCTGTCACAACCACAAATGAGTACCGGAAGAACCATAGCTTTGACTAGACAGACCTTTGTTGGCAAAGTAATGTCTCTGCTTTTTAATATGCTGTTTAGGTTGGACATACCTTTTCTTCCAAGGAGCAAGCATCTTTTAATTTCACGGCTACAGTTATCATCTGCAGTGATTTGGGAGCAAAAGAAAATAAAGTCTCTCACTGTTTCCATTGTTTCCCCATCTATTTGCCTTGAAGTGATGGGACCAGATGCCATGATCTTAGTTTTCTGAAGCCAACTTTTTCACTCTCCTCTTTCACTTTCATCAAGAAGCTCTTTAGTTCTTCTTCACTCTCTGCGATAAGGGTGGTGTCATCTGCATATCTGAGGTTGTCNTGAAGTGATGGGACCAGATGCCATGATCTTAGTTTTCTGAAGCCAACTTTTTCACTCTCCTCTTTCACTTTCATCAAGAAGCTCTTTAGTTCTTCTTCACTCTCTGCGATAAGGGTGGTGTCATCTGCATATCTGAGGTTGTCAGCAATCTTGATTCCAGCTTGTGCTTCATCCAGCCCAGCATTTGGCATGATGTACTCTGCATATAAGTCAGATAAGCACAGTGACAATATACAGCGTTGATGTACTCCTTTTCCAATTTGGAATCAGTCTGTTGTTTCAAATCCAGTTCTAACTGTTGCTTCTTGACCTACATACAGATTTCTCAGGAGGTCTGGTATTCCCATCTCTTGAAGAATTTTCCACAGTATGTTGTGATTCAGACAGTCAAAGGCTTTGGCATAGTCAATAAAGCAGAAGTAGATGTTTTTCTGGAACTCTCTTGCTTTTTCTATGATCCAATGGATGTTGGCAATTTGATCCCTGGTTCCTCTGCCTTTTCTAAATCCAGCTTGAACATATGGAAATTCTCAGTTTATGTACTGTTGAAGCCTGGCTTGGAGAATTTTGAACATTACTTTGCTAGTGTGTGAAATGAGTGCAATTTGAACATTGCACTAGTTTGAATCCAGTGGTTTGAGCATTCTTTGGCATTGCCTTTCTTTGGGACTGGAATAAAAACTGAGCTTTTCCAGTCGTGTGGCACTGGTGAGTTTTCCAAATTTGCTGTCATATTGAGTGCAGCACTTTCACAGCATCATCTTTCATAATTTGAAATAGCTCAACTGGAATTCCATCACCTCCACTAGCTTTGTTCATAGTGATGCTTCCTAAGGCCCACTTGACTTCACATTACAGGATGTCTGGCTCCTGGTGAGTAATCACACCATCATGATTATCTGGGTTGTGAAGCTCTTTTTTGTACAGCTCTGTATATTCTTGCCACCTCTTCTTAATATCTTCTGCTTCTGTTAGGTCCATACCATTTCTGTCCTTTGTTGTGCCCAGCTTTGGCTGAAACTTTCCCTTGGTATCTCTAATTTTCTTGAAGAGATCTCTAGTCTTTCCCATTCTATTGTTTTCCTCTGTTTCTTTGCACTGATCACTGAGGAAGGCTTTCTTATCTCTCCTTGCTATTCTTTGGAACTCTGCATTCAAATAGGTATGTCTTTCCTTTTGTCCTTTGCCTCTCACATTTTTTCTTTTCTCAGCTGTTTATAAGGCGTCTTCAGAAAACCATTTTGCCTTTTTGTATTTCTTTTTCTTGGGGGTGGTCTTTATCACTGCCTCTACTGTACAATATAATGAACCTCCATCCATAGTTCTTCAGTCACTCTATCAGATCTAATCCCTTGAATCTTATTTGTCATTTCCACTGTATAACCATAAGGGATTTGATTTAGGTCATACCTGGATGGTCTAGTGGTTTTCCCTACTTTCTTCAATTTAAGTCTGAATTTAGCAATTAGGAGTTCATGATCTGGGCCACAGTCAGCTCCCACTCTTGTTTTTGCTGACTGCAGAGCTTTCCATCTTTGGCTGCAAAGAATATAATCAGTCTGATTTAGATGTTGGCCATCTGGTGATGTCCATGTGTAGTCTTTTCTTGTGTTATTGGAAGAGGGTGTTTGCTATGACCAGTGCATTGTCTTGGCAAAACACTGTTAGCNTGGTAGAAATGCAATTTGCTTGCTATTGTATATACTGAATGCTGATTTCGTATTCTCCAGGTATTCTGGTCACCTCTAACATTGATATTCATCCCCATAATGGTCTCTTTCATGGGAGAAAGACTATTAATATGGTAAGACCTTTCATTCGCTCTACAGAGACTTATCAAGTGGCTTCTGTGTGTGCAGAACTGCTCTCAGAGCTCAGATAGTAATAGAGAACAAGAAAGACCTGTGATGACTGCATCCTGGACGCAGAGGCAGGAAACAAACACTTATGGTATAATGTCAAGTAGTATGATGAAGAGTACAGCAAGTCAAGGAGTGAAGAGCGAGGTACCATCTTAGATGGGATGGTGAGGGAAAGCCCTTCTTGGGAGAAGAAAGCAATTAGGCAGTCTTGAATGACATGACTGGGGAAATCATGTGAAGGCCCTTGGAGAGAGCAGCTGCAGAACTAGGTGTGGAATGGGGGCCGATACAGTTAGAAGAGAAAGCAAGGGAGGGGCCAGGAGAAGAGGCTTGAGGTAGGCAGTGCCTAGATCCAGTACAA
This sequence comes from Raphicerus campestris, assembly GCA_006410735.1. NCBI lineage: Eukaryota > Metazoa > Chordata > Mammalia > Artiodactyla > Bovidae > Raphicerus > Raphicerus campestris. The sequence continues at coordinate 7,739 of SJYW01038580.1, forward strand.
ACTCTAGGTTAAAAAAAAGAGCTTGGATTTTGTTCCGTGAAAAAGGATCCTTTTGGCAGGGGCATGACATGTATGATATGATTTATCTGCTAAGTCTGGCTGCCATGGGGAAAATAGATCATAGTGTGGGTCACATACGGGGGGCTGGAGAGGAGTCACGGAGTTCCTGTGAGAGATGACAGGAGCCTGGACCAGGGACAGCTGTGGAGAGGAAAAGAATTGGAGAAGCAGAGGAATATGGGAATTTTTTGCAAGCCGAGCTAGCGGGATTTGCTGAGGGACTGAATTTGGGAAAGACAGAAGCCAAGGATAACTCTAGTTTTAGATTAACCTGGTGAATAACAGTACCATGTATGGAGAAGGGCAGGAATCTAGAGATCTATATTGGACACATTGGTTCAAGATATTTGGTTACTTCCCATTAATTTTTAACATCCCATCATAAACTGCTTGTTTCTTTCCTATTCTTCTTGGTCTTCTGTTAGAGTTGTTCCCAGGAAGATGTTTAAGCTCAGTGAAAAGAAGAGAGAATAAATGACCATTTGATCATTTCTCAAGGTCTCAAGCATTATCCTTCTAAAAAAAGAGATTGAATCAATATTATTATTGATTTAATAATAGCTGTTTGAATCTAGTTGACTTCGGTTGTAGTCAAACAGGGGAAAATCAATGGAAGTTAAACTTAGTTGTTTGCAATGTTTTATATGGCTAAGAGCAGAAATGAACCAGCTTGCAACTGGCTCAGTCTGACGGGGTGTTAGTTAACTGGGAGTAGATGCTTTAAATAATAACCGAGCCCTGATCCTTAAATTGGAATCTCTTAGGGGACATTTTCTCAGCATCTGCCCCACACAGGGGGGTTTGCTAGAGATTGTCACCTGTCAGATACTGTGGCCCATTTATTGTTATTCTTGGACATGTCTTTGTTCCTGGAGAGTTTCCCATGATTTCTGAGATACAGTTGATCATTGCGTTTTGTTTGTGAACTGTGTTGAGTCCCCAAGACTGAACACATAACTTTAATAATGCCATAAATGGGTTAAGGTATGTGAAGTACTTCGAGGGGTTGAAAAGGTCATAGAAGTAGCATTTACTGTTATCTTTACCTTAAAAGTGGCTCTTCAACGAAACAATAAGCAAAAAGTGGGTCAAAAAAAAAAAGTTGTGAAGAGGATATTCTTTACAAAGATCTTGGGTTTACAGTCAATTCTTTCCTGGCTAAGTGAGAACCCCTGATAGTCGGTGAATTCTGAAGAAGTGTGGCCCTTTCAGCCCTCACACTGAATCTTAGCAGGTGGAGCAGAGCAGAATATCTGCAGCTATTGTGAAGCAAAAATTATTCTGGGTCTTTCTGATGGGAAAAGAAGAGTGGCATGGGCCAAATATGAATGAGTTACATCTTAAGCAACAAATGAGCAACACTTTTTTTCTAAAATTAAAAAGTCTTTTTTTTCTTATAAAGAAAGCAATACATTTTAATATAGAAAATTATAAAAAAAAACAGTAATCACTACTCAGAAATTACCACTGTTGCTATTTTATTTATATACTAAAATATATATGTGTGTATATATATAAACATATATATATAATCTTTTAGGAATATTGACTTCTATGAGTATATTCTTTAAGATGGTACAATTTGAAAACTGAAAGATCAGCTTTTAAAGAACAAGTTACAGTGAAAAGTTGCCTAGCATAGACTTAATAGTAATTATTTACATTTTACTGTACACATTATGTGCATTATCACTTTTATTAGTACTAAGTAATAGCAGTTGCTATTAATATCATTAATAGTTATTATTAATATTGTTGAATTATTGGTAACAAAGGAAAGAATACCTTGCTGGAAGATGTAAGTCCTAGTCCCACTTCAGGATTAGAAAGACAATGAACTTTGTTAAGCCTCAGTTTCCTCAAATGTACAGTAAAAATCTTGGGCTAGATGAAATCAGAGGTCTCTTCTAATTTTGAAATCCCATCTAAGCCTCGTTTTGGAAAATAGGTACTTACTAAGATGCATTTCCTGAGATGCCAAATTTTACTTTCAAATATTTTTATCTAAAACACACCTGTTTTCAAGCAAAGAAAATGGATCACATTTTGAAGAATATTCTAATGCTTTGAAGATGGAGCCTATTTACAGAGACCAATTTGTTTCTCTGCATTATTTTAGCATGCAACTCTACCCTGGGACTGAAGCTTCCTAAGTATCTGAGGCTTTGGAAAGTGGGGGTAGAAGAAGCTCATTACCATGGAGATAGATGGGAGCAAATGGTCATATCATCAAAAGCAAACTAGAAATGTACAAAGCTTTTGTGATGCTGATCCTTTTTTTTTTTTTTAAATAAGAAGAAGAAGGAAAAAAGGCACAAATAAAAGGACAGATCTCGCTCATTAAATCCAACACTAATTTAGTAATCAGTGAAATAAAGGTACCCTTGAAAGCTTGCGGCCAGAAAACACAGTACAACAAAGAAGCACAAAAGGTTGCTGGCCGCCAGGTGTAATTTCCAGGTACTCCAAGTGCATTTGGACTCCCTGCTCGCTTAGCTTTTCTTTACAGATTGGCTGTCTTCATAGTAGATGTGAGCGATCCATTTAGTCACCCCAGTATGTTATCCAAATATTTAGGGGGAGAAAAATTGCAGAAAAATAACCTTTAATTTTATGATTCTCTAGAAGAAACTGTTCAAAATTAAGAGGTATGAGAAGCTAAGATTGAGAGCTAATTTATTTTTCTGTTTATTACCTATCACTTTGGATAACCTGAAAATAATTTTGACAAGAACATTTAGAGTCAAATTTGGGATAAAAGCCAAATTTACATAAAGTGGCTTGTATCAGAGTAAAATCACTGCCAACGGTACCTCTACCTTCATCTATACCTATAGATAGATAGATAAAAAGGTTTTCTTTTAACCTTAATTATTTTATTTTACTCAGAAGCTGCCAAAAGACAGGAAAGATTTATTTTCAGTTCTTCATAAATATTCAAAATAAGAAAAATCATTTAAGAATAAATATATAAAAGTTAAAAAGTGTGGCCAAGATTCTGCCCTGCACTTTCAGTCTATAAATTAGAAATAGTAATTATCTGATGTTGGGATGATTTAGAGGTTGAAGTATTATTTTTAAAGTGTTTTGTGCTATTCAGAGAAGAAATACACTTTACATCATATTTTAGATGTGATTTATAAGAAAAATGGTCTCTTCTCCCTTAACTTCCTCTTCCTTTTCCATTTCAGATTTCCCTTCTNTGTTGGGATGATTTAGAGGTTGAAGTATTATTTTTAAAGTGTTTTGTGCTATTCAGAGAAGAAAGACACTTTACATCATATTTTAGATGTGATTTATAAGAAAAATAGTCTCTTCTCCCTTAACTTCCTTTCCTTTTCCATTTCAGATTTCCCTTCTGGTTATAGCTATTAAGAGAGAAAACTATTTGCAATAACAAAGCATTAATTTAACTGGTTAACTGATCTATAAATTGAATGTAAAGACAAAACATCAAGATTTTTTAAAGCTCTACTAGTACTGACTAGTTCATTAAGTTCATTAAGAATGTAAATGAAAAGTTAGAAAAATTCTGAAAAATAGTGAGGAAGTAATTAATACAACCAAATATTAAAACATATGCTGCTGTTGCTAAGTCGCTTCAGTCGTGTCCGACTCTGTGCGACCCCATAGACGACAGCCCAGCAGGCTCCTCCGTCCCTGGGATTCTCCAGGCAAGAATACTGGAGTGGGTTGCCATTTTCTTTTCCAATATGATAACATTATAATAAAAATATTCTAGAAAAGAAATACGTAGCACAAAAGGCTAGAATAATCAGAAATAAACCCAAATACACATGTGAATTATGTATGAAAAGGTGTGCTGTGTGCCCAGTCATGTCTGACTCTTTGCAATCCCACGGACCATAGCCCACGTGGCTCCCCTGTCCATGAGATTCTCCAGGCAAGAATACTGGAGTGGGTTGCCATTTCCTTCTCCAGTATGAAAAGGTAAATGTACCAAATTTGGGGAAGATGAAAAGAAGGGAAGATGCGTCCGTTAATAAATGGTAGGTAAACTGGTTAGGAATAAAAAGGGAAACAAAATAGGTCCTTTATCACACTCTTTATATCTCCCAACTTTCCAGGAGATTTTAATATTCTAAATGTTAAAAAATAAAATTATAATACTAAAAGTTCAGAACTTTAAAGATTTTCTTTGATGAATAATCTTGGCATATAAAAAGGCTTTCTAAGTAAGACAGACAATCCTAAAGTCTTAAAGGAAGAGAAAAATAAATTTGAGCATATACAAAGTGGAAAAAATATTGTAATATAATTGGCAAAGAGCTATAGTCATTGATATGCAACACTTTGTACAATTCATTGAGTAAAAACAAATCAAATGGAAAATGGTCAAATATATTAAAAATTTCCTCTCTTTCACAATTAAATAGTTGCATATTAAAGCAATGGGTATATCCACACAATGAATGTTATTCACCAACAAAAAATAGCATAAGGAATTCCCTGGCAGTCCAGTGGTTATGACACAGAGCATTNAATGGTCAAATATATTAAAATTTTCCTCTCTTTCACAATTAAATAGTTGCATATTAAAGCAATGGGTATATCCACACAATGAATGTTATTCACCAACAAAAAATAGCATAAGGAATTCCCTGGCAGTCCAGTGGTTATGACACAGAGCATTCACTGAGGAAGGCCCAGGTTCAAACCCTGGTCAGGGAACTAAGATTCCAAAAGCTGCCTGGTATGGAAAAAAAAAAAAAAAAGGAAAAAGAAAAAAGAGGAAAGGAAAAAAAGTAGCATAATTTATAATAGCCCCAAAGAGTAAACAACTCAAATGTTCATCAATAGATGAATGGGTAAGCAAAATGTGGTACATCCATTTTGTTAGAATATTATTCAGCCACAAAGAAGACTGAAGTACTGATAACAGCTACAAACATGAGCGAACCTTGAAAATATTATGCTAAGTGAAAGAAGCCAGACACAAAGACCATGCTGTGTGATTCTAATTATATGAAATCCTCAGAACAGGCAAATCTCGAGAGAGAAAAAGTGGATCAATAATTGCCAGGAGCTGGGGGACTGGAAACTGTGGAGAAATGAAGAGTGACCTGTAATAATTAGTCTCTTTTGAGGTCATGACATCTGTGATGGTGACCGCACAATTCTGTGAATATGCTAAATCCTGTGAACTGTGAACTTGAAATAGATGAATTGTTTGATACCTGAATTATATCTCAATAAAGCTGTTAGTTTTTAAATGTATTTTTAATGAGGTATGTTGAATTTGTTCATTAGATTATAAAATTCAATAAATAATGAATATTGTTAATAGTATAGGAAAAGCATTCTTATACTTAATGGAAGTACAAATTCATATACTTTTTTGAGGACAATTTAGTAATATCTTTCAAAATACAAACATCACATCTTTTGATTCTACAATTCAAATTCAAAAAATTACAAAAGATATACTTGTAAAAACTCGCCAAGTTACATACAGAAGGAAATTGTGGTTAATGGGAAAATCTGAAAGTCTGGAGGTACCCATTTAAAAAACTAAATACAGCCTTTTAAGAATATCATGGAATTATGTGAACTGATAGGGAAATACCTCCAAGAAAACAATAAAAATAACTAATATGTATTCAGCACTGGCTATGTACCAAAATCTCTTCTAAGTGCTTTACAGACAATAACCTACCAAATCCTTCTTGCAACCCTACATTTTTAATATTGCTTCCTTTTTACAGATGACAACACTAGAGAAGCACAGCTGTGTGAATAGCAAAGAGGATGTCTTTGCTCTTGATTTTATGTATTTTTGTATTGCTTAAACAATTTACCATGTGATATTAATTTTATTTCAATAAAGAAAAGTTAAAGCCTCAAACCCAAAGAGTTTGTATTCTACTAAATTTTGTATTCTACTAAAGTTTCCGGGACACATCAAAGAAATTAAGAAAGGGGGCTATTTCTGTCTTCAAAAAGCAATATGACTTGCCTACGACAGGCAATAGGCTCTGTTATCTCCATTTTTCAGATGAGGTAAAAGAAGTCAGAAAGTTTAAGTGAATTGTCCAATATTACATAGCAGTGAAATGACACTTTAAGATCTGAACCAAAATCGGAGGCTAAAGCCTACACTTTTGCAAATACATATAGCCCAGCAAGATACTAGATACAATGTAAATATCCATCACCAGATGAAATGTTATATATCAGTTAAAAAAAACACCTAGTTTAAAAGTAAAGATCCTTTATGACCTTGAGATAAGAAAAGATTGCTTAAATAGGACACACAAAAATTAATCATAAAGAAGAAAAAAACTAATAAATAAGGCTATATTAAAATTAAGAACTGCTATTCATTGACAGAAATCTCTAGGAAAGTGAAAAGGAAAATCACAGATAAATGAAACTAAGCAATGCATTTATCTTACAAATCATTTTTTTAAAGACAACAAAATATAAAACAGACAGAAGATTTGAACAAGAACTTCTCAAAGGGGGAATTCAAATGGCTAGTGAACACAGGAAAATGTATTAAAACTCTCCAATCAACAAGCAAATACAGTTTATAACTAGACAACCTTACCTATCACCAGAGCAACTAAAAAGAGAAGGACTGACAATGCCATGTATTGGTGAGAANGAATTCAAATGGCTAGTGAACACAGGAAAATGTATTAAAACTCACCAATCAACAAGCAAATACAGTTTATAACTAGACAACCTTACCTATCACCAGAGCAACTAAAAAGAGAAGGACTGACAATGCCATGTATTGGTGAGAATATGGAGCAACTGGAACTCTCATATACGACTGTGAATTGTAGTGATTGCAAATTAATACACCCACTTTAGGGAACTATTTGGCAATACCTATCAAAGCTGGTCTCAGCAATACATCCAATAGAAATGCATGCATCTCTTCACCAGAAAACATGTTCATAGCAGCATTATTTATAATGGCCAAAGTTTTGAAACAACTCCAATACCCATTAACAGTAGGACAGATAAAGGAAATGTGGTATATTCCAACAATAGATAAAGCAATGATATACAGTTTATTCATAAAGCAATGAAAAGATATGAACTATAACTATGTGAATACCAATATAGATGCATCCCACAAACATAATGTTGAGCAGAAGAAGTCAAAATAGAAAAACGGCACTGTTTTGATTACGTTTCTAAAAAGTTCAGAGATAAATCTAATGTTGATGGGGTGGTTGCTCTGGAGGAGGAACATATTGAATAGAAATGTATAAAGGGAATTTTGTGAAATCTTAAAAAATTACACTATAGTTAATTTGCAATGTTAGTGTCTTCAATACAGCAAAGTGATTCATTTATACGTGTATAGACATTTTTAAATATTCTTACCTAGTACAGTTTATCCCAGGATATTAAATATAGTTCCCTGTGCAATACAGTGGGACTTCATTGTTTATCCATTCTACACATAGTATTTTGCATCTGCTAATCCCAAACTCCCAATCCATCCTCCCACCACCCTCACTGTTCCTGTGGCAATCAATGTTCTATATGTCTGTGAATCTGTTTCTGTTTTACAGGGAGGTTCTTTTGTGTAGTATTTTAGGTTCCACATATAAGTGATAGCATATGATATTTATCTTTCTCTTCCTGACTTACTTCACTTAGTATGATAATCGCTAAGTCCATCCTTGTTGCTGCACATAGCATTATTTCACTCACAAAAGGATATTTTGAGTGCTATTAATGGGTCAAGAAGCAACAGTTAGAACTGGACATGGAACAACAGACTGGTTCCAAATAAGTAAAGGAGTACATCAAGGCTGTATATTGT
>SJYW01038583.1:0-11314 GCA_006410735.1 Raphicerus campestris
TACTCCTTTTCCTATTTGGAACCAACTGTTGTTCCATGTCCAGTTCTAACTGTTGCTTCCTGACCTGCATGTAGGTCTCTCAAGAGGCAGGTGTGATGACAGGACTAATCTATTTCTATATTGCCTTCTCTTCACTGTGCTTTTCAACAGTCCTTTCAATAGCTGGTTTTTGGCCTAGTGGAGATGTGAATAGATGCAGAGAGGAATCCCAAACATGGGACTGATTGTTCCTCCCTGAATAAATTTAGTTATACCTCAAAATGCCTACAGAATGCAGTTCTGACACCCATAGCCTTGTGGAAGGTCCGACCAAGGGCATTCTTCACCTCATTATTTCTCAAGCTGTAGATAATGGGGTTCAACATGGGAGTTACAACTGTGTAGCACAGTGATAGCACTTTTTTGCTCTCAGGAGAATTATTGGACTTAGGCCGAAAGTAGGTGAGGCTTAAAGATATATAGAAGAGGGAGACAACAAGGAGGTGGGATGAGCAGGTAGAGAAGGCTTTATGCTTCCCCTTTGCTGATGGAATCTTCAGAATGGCCACAGTGATAAGAGTGTAGGAACATAGGATCAGCAAGCAGGGTGTCATGACCACCAGAATGGTTCCAATGATGGCATAGATCTCAAACAGTGCTGTGTCTGCACAGACCAGCCTCAGCACAGGAGGGCTGTCACAGAAGAAGTGGTTCACCTTGTTGATGCCACAGAATGGAAAGCTGAAGAGCCACGTGGTCTGCACAGTAGCCATGGGAATGCCTGGAAACCAGGAGACAGCTGCCAGTTTGGCATGTGTCCTTGGGTTCATGATGACTGGGTAGTGCAAGGGACTGCAGATGGCTACATAGCGGTCATAGGCCATGGTGGCCAGGAGGAAGCATTCAGAAACCCCAAAGAAGAAGAAGAAATACATCTGAGTGGCACAGCCAAGAAAGGAGATGGTTGTGTCCTGGGCAATCAGGGTCCCCAGCATCTTGGGCACAATGACTAGGTTGAAGCCAATCTCTAAGAAGGACAAGTTCCTGAGGAAGAAGTACATGGGGCTGTGCAGCATGGGGTCAGCCAAAGTAACCAGAATGATGAGGCTGTTTCCCAGCAGAGTGACCAGGTAGATGAACAGAAATGTCAGGAAGAGTAATGACTGTATTTCAGTAGGTAAGGAAGAGAAACTCATGAGGATAAACTCATTAACTCTTGTCCAGTTTCCTTCAACCATTGATATAGGAATGAACCCCCAGCTGCGGTCATGGAGAGAAACTCTTGATTGTAAGAGTCAGATTCTAGATTTGTTGTTGGGATTCCTTTTAGTGTCAGGGAAAGAAGCACAATCAGGATTTCAGTTGTTAGAGAAAAGGTCTTGTGTTATCTGAGAATAAAGACACAAGGAAGAAAGATCAGAGCCTGGGTTCTGAAATGGGTGCTTTCTCTTCTTTCCCCAGTGTTACTCTTTATGATTCATTTCCCACTTTGTTATTGTATTTGCTAAAACAGTTTGGATCATATCCACACACACTCATTTTCTGATGCACACTTAATACCCTCATAGTGTGGTTAAGTGAGAGGGGTCCTGAGGCAATCGGGTGGAGCCAGATGGAAAAACAGTAGAAAATTTATATTAATACCTATTATGTCTCCCCCTTTTTCAAAGATTCATGGTGTTTGACTTTTCCACCTATTACTAGAAATAATGCTAACCTAAAAAAAAACATTTATTTATTTGGTTGTGCTGGGTCTTATTTTCAGCATGAGGGATGTAGTTCCTTGATCAGGGATCTAACTTGGCTGCCTGCATTGGGAGGGCAGATTTTTAGCCACTGGACCACCAGGAAGTCCCCGTAATAACTTTTTTTGTACATATTTAAGGACTGTAAACCTAAAACAACTTGAGAGAGTATCTAAAGAGAAAAATTCAGCTGTTTTATCAACTGTTTTTGAGGTGACTCAAAGTAGTAGAAAAAGTGGCAAGGAGATGCCAAGAAAGGATGTAGCAGTTTTAATGCAAGTTTTCCCCCTTTTCAATGTACAAACAGTAGAGTACCTGATGTCATATAATGCTTATTCTTTCTTATCTAATCAGATTATGAGGTGACCTTCTTAGGATATTTCTCCTCAGTCCAGCAAAGTTATAACTGACAATTGATTGTCAGGACTCAGAATATCCACTGGCTTTCAAAATTAAAATCTGACAGGATTATTTTAGTATACCTAAGTAGATAGTGAGCGTGTCCCAAGAGTTCCAACCACTTCTCTTTCTAGACTGGACAAATCAAAAAGGAAAAAGAAACAGATTCTCACAAAAATTCTGCAAAAATTATGAGGAACATTAGAGTCAATGTGCAAAGAAAAACTGTTTTGAGTAAACTACCTGGTTTATATGAATAGAGCCTTAAGTGATATGAAAAAATTCAATATATATTCTACCTCTTTTGAGGTACTGGTGATATGATGATTGATTGCTTCCTTTAACTTTAGAATCTAATGAAGGAACTATTCAAATAATCAGTTATATTAAATCACAATGAAGGGCATGAAATAGGGGTACCTACTGCAGTCTATGAGGGCTTTTCTGAGCAACAGGGGTGAATATGAAGTTCGCTAAAAGACAGAAAAAACATCTAGGGTATGAAATTATGAAGTTTAATCAAGAATAAATGACTAGAAAAAATATCAAAATAACTAAGCTAACACTTGAACCAAAAGTATTCCTCAGTATACAACAAAATAAATGGAAATATATTCATATCAGTATGTCCTTATCTTTGTGCCATTTTTCTTTTAAATTTGAGGAAAGGTTAATTTTTCTTTAACCATTCAGATAGAAAACAAATAAAAATGAAAAAGTAAAGTCACAAGAGCCACAACAAAAAGACCTTTTCTGCTACACACAAAAACACAAAACTATCTTACACAAATAAAAAAGCTAAAGCTAAATGGATTAAGCTTAAAATGTAAGGCCTGAAACTGTAAGAGTAGAATATTGACATCCAGGGAACTGAAGGAAGAAAAAAGGGGAGTTTCTGTGTAAAGGGTATAAAGTTTCAGTTTTGTCAGATGAATTACTTTTAAAAATCTAATGTGCCTATAGTTAACAAATTGTATGTATAATTAAAATGTTTTAAAAAGTTCTCATGTTAAATGTTCTCACCACAATAAAATAAAATTTTTAAAAAAAAAGACATTAGGAAAAGAAAAAAATCATGTGAAGAATATAATAATACATTTGAAATCAAAATGGGTATAAAACATGGGAAGATGTTCAAAGTTACTAAAAAGTAAGTAAAATTTATAAATAAGATTAAACAATTATAGTACTCAGTTATGGTAAAAATTAAGGGAAATACACATGATAGGTAAGAAATGACAAATCTCCCAATATAAATCAAAGACACTTTGAACTAACAATATCTTACCTGCAGTTTTAGACTGGATGAAAATTGTGTTTACCTGAATGTTTTTCTTAGCCTTATTTATGATAGTGTAGTTGCAAACAAATGAACCAAAAGAATAAAAACAGCAAGTTGGTTAAATAAATTGCGCTATATCTCTGCTATGAATTTCTAAGCTGAAATTTAGAATTATGTTATACAAGAATATTTAATAACACGGAGGCATATATGTGAATGGAGTATGTTACAAAATAATACGTTTAGTGTGAAGATACTTATTTTAAAATATAAATTACACCCATAAATATGTGCTCTGTGTATATGTGCTCAGTTGTATCTGACTTTTTGCAACCCTTTGGACTATAATCTGCTAGGCTCCTCTGTCCATGTGCTTTTTCAGGCAAGAATACTGGAGTGTGTTATCAATTTCTTCTCCAGGGAATCTTTCCGACAAGTAATTGAACCCACATCTGTGTCTCCTGGATTGCAGGCAGATTCTTTAGCGCCATCAGGGAAGTCCATATCCATAAATTGAGAAAAACTCAATTGCACTCATTTAAATGTTAAAATATTAATATAGTGGTTATAAGTGTTTTAACTTTTTTTTGTTTCATGTATCTATACTATATTATTTATCTTGATATTGTAATCTTTGTATTTGAATAAACACAAATATTAAAATGAAATATTCAGGCTACCCAAAACAACACTTAACATTTAAAAATACAATGATAAATTTGAAATTTTATCTGTAGTAACAGATAAAACAAATTATTATTATTTAACAAATAATAAAAACTGTCTATTGGTCTGCAGAGGGGTCACAAGAGCATTAAGGAAAACTGTTATCAATAAAAGCAAAAATAAATGGGACCTAATAAACATTAAATCCCTTGTAAAACAAAAGAAACCACCAACAAAACAAAAAGACAACACATAGAATGGAAGAAAATACCTGCAAATGTTATAGGACCAATAAGGGGTTAACATCCAAAATACATAAACAGCTTGTACAATTCAATATCAAAAAAACCCCAAACAACCCAATCAATAACTGAGCAGAAGGCCTGAATAGACATATTTTCCCCCAAGAATGTACAGATGGCTAATGAGCATGTGAAAAGATGTTCAACATGGCTACTAATTGGGGGGATTCCCTGAAAGTTCAGTTGGGAAAGAATCTCCCTGCAATGCAGGAGACCCTGGTTCAATTCCTGGGTTAGGCAGATCAGCTGGAGAAGGGATAGGCTACTCACTCCAGTATTCTTGGGTAATAATCAGATAAATGCAAATCAAAACCATAGTGTGATATCCGGAGGCAAGGGCACCCCACTCCCGTACTCTTTCCTGGAAAATCCCATGGACGGAGGAGCCTGGTGGCCTGCAGACCATGGAGTCGCTAAGAGTCGGACACGACTGAGCGACTTCATTTTCACCTTTCACTTTCATGCATTGGAGAAGGAAATGGCAACGCACTCCAGTGTTCTTGCCTGGAGAATCCCAGGGATGGGGGAGCCTGGTGGGCTTCCGTCTATGGGGTCGCAAAGAGTCGGACATGACTGAAGTGACTTAGCAGCAGCAGCAGCAGGAGCAGCAGCAGCAGCAGCAGCAGCAGCAGCAGCAGCAGCAGCAGGAGCAGCAGCAGCAGGAGCAGCAGCAGCGTGATATCACCTTATTTCTGTCAGAATAGCTATCATCAAAGAATCTACAAATAACAATAATTTGCTGGCAAGGATGTGGAGAAAAGTGAACTCTTGTACCCTGTTGGCAGAGAAGGCAGTGGCACCCCTCTCCAATACTCTTGCCTGGAAAATCCCATGGACGGAGGAGCCTGGAAGGCTATAGTCCATGGGGTCGCTGAGGGTCGGACACGACTGAGCGACTTCACTTTCACTTTTCACCTTCATGCACTGGAGAAGGAAATGGCAGCCCCCTCCAGTGTTCTTGCCTGGAGAATCTCAGGGACAGGGGAGCCTGGTGGGCTGCCATCTATGGGGTCGCACAGAGTCGGACACGACTGAAGCGACTTAGCAGCAGCAGCAGCAGTACCCTGTTGGTGGGAATGTAAATTCGTGCAGCCACCATGAAAAACAGGATGGAAGTTACTCAAAAACTAAAAAGAGAACTACCATATGAGCCAGGATATATACTGCTTAGTGTATATCCTAAGAATATAAGAACATTGATTCAAAAGTATTTGTGTACATATATACATACATATATATATATATAATGGACTATATTGCTCAGTCATGAATGAAATTCTGCTATTTGAAACCATGTGCATGGACCTAGAAAACATAATGATTAGTGATATGTCAGAGAAGGACAAATACTGTATGATATCACTATATAAGAAATCTAAAAAAGTAAACGTGAATATAACAAAAAAGAAACAACTTCACAGATAGAAAACAAACTGGTGGTTACTAAGGAGAGGGGGAAGAGGGAGGGGCAAACTAAGGGTATATGAGACTAAAAGATACAAAATTACTATGTATAAAATAGGTAAGAAACAAGGATATATTACATAGTCTAAGAATTATAGCCATTAGTTTATAATGACTTTGAATGGAATATAATCTACTGAAGTACAGATTATATATATGGAATTTAGAAAGACTTTAAGGATGACCCTATATGCAAGACAGCAAAAGAGACACAGATGTAAAGAACAGACTTCTGCACTATGTGGGAGAAGGCAAGGGTGGGATGATGTGGGATGATGGCATTGAAACATGTATATTGCCATACATAAACAGAATGACCAGTGCAGTTTCCATGCATGAAGCGGGGCACTCAAAGCTGGTGCTCTGGGACAACTCTGAGGGATGGGTAGGGAGAGATGTGGGAGGGAGGTTCGGGATGATGGGACACATGTACACCCATGGCTGATTCACGTCGATGTGTGGCAAAAAACACCACAATATTGTAAAGTAATTCGCCTCCAATTAAAATAAATAATGATTTTTAAAATAAAAATTTTAAAAATAAAAAAGTTACTATGTATAAAATACATACGAAACAAGGATATATTACATAGTACTGAGAGTTATAGCTATTAGCTTGTAATGACTTTGAATGGAATATAATCTGTAAAAGTACTAAATAAATCACTATGCTGTACATCTGAAACTAATAAAACCTTTTAAATTAACTATACTTCAATTAAAAATGATCTCTCTCCCTTAAAAACATAGGGAGTGAAGATTCAATTCACCAAAAATATCAATAAGAAATGAGCATGTAAAATTACTCTATTTTTCCAGTACTAAAAACAAATACAAATTAGACAAATCAATAAATAACACTAGAATTTAATTTTGCTCATCAAACTTGGAAAAGTAAAAATAATCACAATGCTCAGTGCTAATAAGGGAGGTAGTATAGTAGAAAATATCTTTGATTTTCATGTAAAAAAAGTATAATTTTTCTGAAAAGCAATTTACAAAATTTAAATGAAATCTCTAAAAGTGTTCATACATTTTGTCTCAAGAACTCAGTGTTTCTAATTTAAACCCATGATCAGAGCCTTAGACAAAGATTTCACTTATAAACATATTCAGTGTTGTATCTCTATAGTGTCAGAACCAGAAACAATCACTACTGAATGACTGACTGGGTCAATTATGACCTAAGACTTCAGAAAATATCATGCAATCATCTAAGCCTTTATAGAAGAAATGCTATTGAATAACATCCATGACATAAAATTAAAAAACAAGAATAAATGTGTACATGTAAATTCCAACTCTGTAAATAAGAAAAAAATAGGAAAAGCAACTGAAAGAATATGCCAGTTTTGGCAAAAATCACCTTTAAGTGGTGGGGAAAGGAATGAGTTACTTCCTAATTTTATTTTCTGATTATTCAAGCACTCAACAGTGAGCTACATTCTTACACAACAGCAATAAAGCAATAACAATAAAAATGAAAATGGTGACTGTATGTTGTTACTATTTGCTGAATATATAATAGAATTATGCTGGTATTTTTACTTTTTTTAATAGTCTTCTCCACAACAACTGTCTGATTTTGATGCTATTATTATCCTCTCTATGTTGCTAATGGATGAACTGAAGTTTGGAGAGGCTAAGTAATTTCCTAGTTAAGGAATTTGGTAAATTGTTTGCACAGCAGGAAAACTTAGGTCTTGAAATTAGAATCATAATAAAAAAAAAAAATAGTAAAAGCAACACGAGTTTTCAACAAGGCCTACATGTTGAACAAAGAATACATTTTAGGTCTCACCTTTTGTCTTTCATCATCAGCTTTTTTGTACTTATTGGATGAATTACTTCCCTTCATGATTCTATACAGAGGTTGGTAATTTTTTTTTCTATAAAAGGACAGACATAAAATATTTTAGGCTATATGGACCATATGATCTCTATTGCAACTACACAACATCTAAACTAATGCACACATACGAAATACTGAATCAATATTATAATGCGCTGTGCTTAGTCACTCAGTTGTGTCTGACTCTGTGCGACCCCAGGCCTGTAGCCTAGGCCTAGTCAGCCATTCATTAGTGATTGTTTCCGGTTCTGACACTGTCTTTCCTCTGTCCATGGGATTCACCAGGCAAGAATACTGGAGTGGGTTGCCATGCCCTTCTCCAGAGGATCTTCCTCACCCAGGGATCAAATCCAGGTCTGTACCACTAGCGCCAAATGGGAAGCTCATACAAAGGACAGGTACACAAATATATACAAAACCTAAACAAATGAGAGTATCTGAATACTGATTTTATTTATCAAAATTTGAATTTCATATAATTTTCAGATGCCATGAACTATTATTCTTCTTTTGATTTTTTAAATCATTTAAAAAATTTAAAAGCCATTTTTAGCCCATGGGCCATATAAAACAGGAGGCTAGCTGGAAGTTTGCCAGTCCGGCTTTGTATCTTTTCACACAACTTCACATGTTGGCACACCTGCCTCCTTTATCCTGCTGACACCTTCCTTCTCTTTTTAAAAACTCAGGTATGTTTTCCCTGTGCTACTTCCAGATGGGGTTATTCCTGGCTTTAAAAATAATTATCTTTAATTTTCTATTTTAATTATCTATTGAATCAGAGTTACCTAGTTTAACTTGCAAACTCTTTCAGACAAGGAACTGCTTACTACTTAGAATAAGCCCAGTGAAAATCCAGATTGAGCTATTTATAATAAATGACTAGAAGAATTTCAGAAAATTCATCATTCCTTGAGTTTTCATTAGATTTCATGTTCACTCACATTCTTCTACTGAAACTGACTTTCACTAGAAGTTTCATTTCATGACAAAACATAGTAAATGGTTCTGGTGAAGGACCGGGAAGGAGGAGGGAGTAGAGATGAAATGGACTATTGGTTTTCCCATAGAATTTCTGGAAACTGCTGGGCAGGAGAGATGGCAGACTGTCTTGATGGAAGACACTGCAGAACCTTCTGGTCCATGGTCAATGGACAGACTCCTTGCCAGACCCTCCAGAACTTCCCTAGGAACATTCTTCTTTCTTTCCTTATTTATTTTTGTTGGCATATAGTTGCTTTACAATGTTGTGTTAGTTTCCGCTGTGCAGCAAAGTGAATCAGCCACATCCATCCCCTCTTCCTTGCATTTCCTTCCCATTTAGGTCACCTCAGAGCATCGAGTTCTCTGTGCTATACAGTTAGTTCTTATTGCTGCTGCTGCTGCTAATTCGCTTCAGTCATGTCCGACTCTGTGCAACCCCATAGACGGCAGCCCACCAGGCTCCCCCGTCCCTGGGATTCTCCAGGCAAGAACACTGGAGTGGGTCGCCATTTCCTTCTCCAATGCGTGAAAGTGAAAAGTGAAAGGGAAGTCACTCAGTCGTGTCCGACCCTCAGCGACCCCATGGACTGCAGCCTTCCAGGCTCCTCCGTCCATGGGATTTTCCAGGCAGGAGTACTGGAGTGGGGTGCCATTGCTTTCTTCTTAGTTCTTATTAGCTATGTGTTTTATACCTAGTGGTGTATATATGCTAATCCCAATCTCCCAATCCATCCCATTCCCCTTCCCCCTTGATATCCATATGTTTGTTCTTTACATCTGTGTCTCTATTTTTGCTTTGCAGATAAGTTCATCTATACCATATTCTAGCTTCCACATATATGCATTAATATACAATGTTTGCTTTTCTCTTTCTTGCTTACTTCACTTTGTATGACAGTCTCTAGGCCTTCTCTTAATCATTGACTGACTGTCCTGGGAGGAGGAACTCACTTTTCTGGACTTTCTGCAGTCATAGAATTGTGCTAAAGAATAGTGCACTCTGCCTCATGAATGTTCCACTGAGGCAAGTCTTCCTTGAGTTAATTAGAGGAAAGTCCAGAGTTGGAAGAGGTGTATGTCCTGTCAAAGCTTCACAGACTGGACTTTTTCTGAACCATAAAGATTTGGAGTCACATTTGGACAATAACTTTGGTAATCTGAATCTTCTTGTGGTCTCAGATCTTGCTTTCTGACAAAAAAATGGGAAATCAAGGCTCAGGGAGGCAAAAAACAGATATGACTTTTTCCGGTATGGACACAGGAATAGAATTCTGGCATTCCAGCAAACTTTGTCTAGTTGAGCAGCTGAACCTTGAGATGGGCCTGGGTTGATCTGGCCCTTGATGAGATCCTTACCTGTGCCCAGTAAGGAGGTCTTCCTTGGTCAGCTCTACCTGATACCTATGCTTCATGCAGGCCCCTGAGAGTTTGACGAACTCTGGCTCTGCTGTCAGAAGAGCCAGAAAAAGTACCAGGGAGATCCTGCTCCCTTTCCTGGATGAGCCATTAACGACCAGACCTGAAGCCAGATCACTGCAGCCTTCTCTGTGTCAGGTGTGAGTGAGCAGACTAGATGGGTTGGCCCTGCTCCCAGTCCTGACTTAGGAGATCTGTTCCCAGATGTGCCTCTTTTGTCCTCAGAGCCAGATGAAGGGCTGGCACCTGCATTTTCCCCCAGGTGTTTCTGGTATCAGCTTAGCTCCTCTTCCTGCCCTTCCTCAAGAGTACCTGACCTTTCCTGACTTCAGGACCCTAAGGAATGTCAGATGCCAATAGGATGAAGTTAAAGAAAGGAAAACCATTCTCTAGGAATGTGATATTGTATAGAGAAAAGCATAAACATTTTGGATACCAAGTGACCTAAATTTAATCCCAGTACTAGAAATCTCTGGTTTGTGATTTTTAATAACATTGCTTAGCAATGTTATTAAACTCTCTGAGTTTCCATTTCCATATTGCTGAGACACAAGCTGGAATCAAGATTGCTGGGAGAAATATCAATAACCTCACATATGCAGATGACACCACCCTTTTGGCAGAAAGTGAAGAGGAGCTAAAGGGCCTCTTGATGAAGGTGAAAGAGGAGAGTGAAAAAGTTGGCTTAAAGCTCAACATTCAGAAAACGAAGAACATGGCATCTTGTCCCATCACTTCATGGGAAATAGATGGGGAAACAGTGGAAACAGTGTCAGACTTCATTTTTGGGGGCTCCAAAATCACTGCAGATGGTGACTGCAGCCATGAAATTAAAAGACGCTTACTCCTTGGAAGAAAAGTTATGACCAACCTAGATAGCATATTCAAAAGCAGAGACATTACTTTGCCGACTAAGGTCTGTCTATCAAGGCTATGATTTTTCCTGTGGTCATGTATGGATGTGAGAGTTGGACTGTGAAGAAGGCTGAGCGCTGAAGATTTAATGCTTTTGAAATGTGGTGTTGGAGAAGACTCTTGAGAGTCCCTTGGACTGCAAGGAGATCCAACCAGTCCATTCTGAAGGAGATCAACCCTGGGTGTTCTTTGAAAGGAAAGATGCTAAAACTGAAACTCCAGTACTTTGGCCACCTCATGCGAAGAGTTGACTCATTGGAAAAGACTCTGATGCTGGGAGGGATTGGGGGCAGGAGGAGAAGGGGACGAC